>JAJHZJ010000100.1:1800000-2100000 GCA_023548195.1 Bettongia penicillata ogilbyi
CCAGCGTCTGATACAAAACATGTCCATAAACTTCTCTTATTTACCAATGATATAAAGAAAAACACAAAAACCACAAGATATATATATAGATTAATTTTATTTTTAATGCATGTATTGATTTTAGGATTAGCCAGCAGTTCATACTGATAATAACCAAAAGAACCTCCATATATCTGTAACAACTTCTGAATTTTGGTGCTCATTTAACATGAGCCTCTATTATTATTCCTATTTACACAACTGTAGTTGGTGTGTCTATTCTCTTAATTCTATTTTCTTCACTGCATCATACCATATTCTTCCCATATCTTAAAAAAATTCATCATGTTTCTTATCTCTTATGAGGAATAATTTGCATTCTATTTACATACCATAATTTTCTCAATCTCTCTCCCACTGTGGAATATCTCCAGTCTTCTTGCTATTATAAACAATGCTGCTAGGAATATTTTTGTGTAAATAGGCTTTTTCATCCTGTCAAAAATTGCCATTGGGTCAAATATATTTGTATTTCCTATTATATAATTCCACACTGCTTTTCCAAAAAGTTAACACAGTTGATTCACAATTCCACCAATAATATACGAATAAAATGCAATTATTACTACAACTATGTCTGCATGACTTTTATTATCTTTGCCAACTTGAGTATGAGGTAGTTTCTTGAAGTTGTTTTAATTTCCATTTTTTGGATTATTGGGTAGTTTTTATGTGGCTATTGAAAATTTCTTCTTTGGAAAATTTCATATCCTTTTGACCAATTATCTACAAGAGGATGGCTTTTACTCTAATAATATCGCGTCCATTCTTCATAGATTTTGAATGTCAGCCCGCTATTAGAAACATTTAGACAACATTCTGCTTTCTTAGCTATTTTTTTTCCTTCTTATTCTGGGTATGTTGCTTTTTGTTGTACAAATTGTACAATTGTGACTGTAATTTTTATATAATTAAATGTTCTTTTGTCCCATGATTTCTAAGTCACAACTGATTAATAATTTTTCTGTTCCCTACAGTTGTGAAAGATATAGTTATTCTTCATTTAAAAATGTTTTTTAAAATATTTGGATTGATTCATTTGGAATTCATGGTGGTACACAGTATAAGAAACTGACCTGCTCTTATTTTTTGCTAAACTACCATCTAGGTTTTTTTTTAATCAGTTTTTGTTGATTAATGAATATTTTCCTCAGTATTTTGTAATCCTGGGTTTCTTGAACACTAGACTACCATATGTATTTGTTGCTAGCTCATTATTATCCAATTTGTTCCACTGCTCTAGTTTTTGCTTTTTAGCCAGTAACAGTTTTGATAACTACTTGCTTGAGAATAAAATGTGAATTCCGGTAATGCAACTCCTCCTTTTTCATTAATAAGGTTTTATTCTTCTTGAGGTGACATGATACAGCAAAAAAAGTGCTGGGCATTAGAGTCAAGGTACCTGGGTTTGAACCCTTTATTTTCTACTTACCACCCTGGCAAAGCCAGGGCCAAGTCACCTGACCACACTATGCCTGAGTTTCTTCATCTGTCATTTCCAGCTCTACACCCCTCATTCTACGATCCTTTTGACACAGTAGGTAATTCCTCCTTCATGTGTCATTTCTCCTCCCTTTGCTTTCCTGACAATTCTTCTCTTATGGTCCTCCTCCCTCCTCTTCCTTTTCAGTCTCCTCTGGTAGGTCTTTACTGATGCAGTGGTATCTCCCAAGATTTTGGCCTGAGTGCTTGATTTCTCAATGATCTTATCATATCCAATGAATTTAATGACCAGTTCAGTGTAGATGATTCCCAAATAGACATACCCATTCCTTATCACATTCCTGTGGCACAGGCCTCCATCTCTAACTGCCTGCTGCATAAGTCTACCTACATGTCCTTCAAACAACTCAAACTCAACACTGAGAGCAAATTTATTACCCTTCCCCCTCAATCCTTTCCTCCTTCAGATTTCCCTATTTTTGTTGACAGTACCACCTTCTTTCCAATCACCCATGTACATCTTAAGAGTTGTCTTTGAATCTCCATTTCCCAATCCAATTGTCAAAGGCTTGTCCTATAGTGCCTCCCCAATACCTCTCACATCTGTGCCTTTCTCTTCCTTCACATGGCCATCACCTTACAGACCCTCATCACCTTCCTCTACTTCACTACCCTAATGGGATTCCTGGGCAGCTAGGTGACTCAGTGGATAGAGTATCAGACCCAGAGGCAGGAAGACTAATCTTGAGTTCAAATACGGCCTCAGACACTTACTAGCTAGATAGTTCTGGGCAAGTCACTTAACCCTGTTTGCCTTACGTTCTTTAGCTATAAAATGAGCTGGAGAAGGAAATGGTGAAGTATTCTAGTTTCTTTGCCAAGGAAACCCCAAATGGGGTCATGAAGAGTCGGATACAACTGAACAACAAATGGACTTCCTTATTTCTAGTCTCTATGCTTTCCAATTCGTCCTCTTATCATTTTCCAAAAGAATCTTCCTAAAGTCCAGGTCTTACCATGTCATGCCTCTACTCAAGAACTTCAATGGCCTCCTGATGCCTCTGGGGTAAAACAGAACTCAGAGGACCACAGGTTCTTAGACACCATTCTAATCCAAGTCCCTCACTTCACAGATAAAGAAACTGAGGCCCAAGAAGGTTAGGTGACTGGCTAAAAGTCATCCATGCAGTAAGCACTAGAGGTGGGATTTGAACCCAGCTTTTCTGGGTGCATTTTACTAGCTCCTTCCACTATACTATATAGTCCCTCAGCTTGGAATTCAAAGCATTACACAGTTTGGCTCCAACTTATCTTTCTGCACTTATTTCATATTACTCTCCTTTAAGAGCTTTACATGCCAGCCAACTGTCAAATTTAGCACTTGTCATTTCTTGCCTCCAGACCTCTGCCTGGAACGTACTTTGCCATGCTTGGAATATACTCCCTGGAATACACTTGGACATGGCTTTGCAAGGGTAATAAGTGGAAGATCTGGGGTTCAAATCCAAGTCCTCCGACTCCAAAGCCAACTCTCTTTTTGCTCCTTTAAGTCACCTCAATAGGGATAACGCTTTATCAATGAAAAAGAAATTATGAAAAAGAAACAGGAAAAGGAAAAAGGAGGGCTTGCATTGCTGGAGTTCACATGTTACTCTAAAGCAGTAGTTATCAAAATTGTTTTGGGCTAAAAAGAAAACTAGTTCAGTAGAACAAAATGGCTAATAATGAGGAAAGCAATAAATGCATATAGTAGTCTAGTGTACAAGAAACCTAGGATCACAAAATACTGAGGAAAATATTCATTAACCAAGAAAAAACTGTTGAAAAAAACTAGATGGTAGAAAAAATGAGAGCAGATTAGTTTCTTATATACCGAACCACCATAAATTCCAAATGGTTCAATTCAAATATTTTAAGAGGCATATAAAAATAAAGAATAATTAACTATATCACAACTGTAGAGAAGAGAAAAATTACTGGTCAGTTACTACTTAGGCTCATTAGCTTCCTTTAGGACTCAGTTCAGGTGCCATCTCTATAGGAGACCAGCAGCATCTAAGTTTTGTACTTGAAAGGCAAGCAGTGTTTTTTGTTTGTGTTAGTGTGAGATGATGGAGGTGCAGTGCATAGTAGGGTGGCCTGAAAGCCTCCAAGTCCCATCTTTGACACATACATTGTGCTTGCTTGATCCCCTACTACTCAGTTCAGAAAAGCTTCTCATCTCTATTAGCAGAAGGAGTTTCCTCTCCTGAGGAGTACCCTATACCAGTATAATCATAAATGCATTCTCTCTCCCTATCCCCTGGCTCTGACTCCTTGCAGAATCCCATATATGATTTTTCAGAAATACAGAAAATGCAGAAAAAGGATGTTCTCCCTACCAGTGCCTTTGGCCACTTCAAAATAAAAATCCATTTTGCTGGAGGTATAAGGGGGAAAGTGGGGAGCCTGCCTTTGTGTCTGAAGAACCTCAGGTGACTCTTACCTCCTTTGTTTTCTTCCTTGATTCCCAGTTTGGCCAAGCACTCCAGCATATGCTCAGGCCCTAAGAGGATGTGGTGGGGGTGCTATCCCTGGACACCCTTGCCAGTTTCAGTGGCCACTGTAAAACTGAGAACCATTCCCCAGTAAACATGTTTTAGGAGATCTATATGGTTATAGGTGAGGGGGCTCAGGATAAAGCGACCATTAAAAAAAAGCAGGAGATGAATCATGGCAAAAAGCTTGTCATACACAGTGTCAGGGCTCTGAGTGAGGGGCTCCTGAGAGTACAGTCCCTTACTCACAAACACATACATGTTAAGAATAACTTATCAATTATGAGTTCATGGAGAGAATCTTTAATCCTGTCTCTTTGCTATTTGGGGCTTCCCCAAAACAAAGGTCGTTTTCCTTGGCCAAAAAAGTAGACTCAATCAATCAATTTCTTGATGTCCATCAGTGTTACAAGGGTACTGTATTGGATGATGTGAGGGACAGAAAGTATAAGTTAAATGTCCTTGTCTTCTAAGCAAACACTACACGTGAGTGGTGCAGATAAGTATCTTGCCAACTCAGAAGCCATGGAGATCAATAAAGATCATAGAATGCTTAAGAACAATTTCATGGCAGAGCAGATAGATCTGAGCAGATCCTTGAAGGATAGGGAGGATTCAAGCAAACTGAGCAGGAGGAGGAAGAGGCACTGAGGGCAGAAGCATATACAACGAAGCATGAAATTGGCTTCCTACAATCATGGGTTGTTGACACATGGTAGGTGTTCAGTAAATGTCGAACTGAAAAGTTAATATATGCTAACTGCCATCTGAGTATCTCAGATTGTAAGTTCAGATGAGGGAGAGATCATTGTTGGTGAAAGGCTTCATGGCTGAGGTGAGATTTAAGCCTATGTCTTCGATTAACAGGGAGGATAGCCTGGGACTACCTAATACTATAGAGGGCAACACCAATCTCCCAGTCCCTCAGGCTTACAACCTTGGTGTCAAGCCTCAGCTCCTCACTATCTCTCACTCCCTCATATATCTAAGCTGTTGCGAAGACCAGCTGATATCACCTTTGCAGTATCTTTCAAATATGCCCCTTTCTCACCTGTAACACTTTGACTATTCTGGAACAGGTGTTCATCACCTCAGACCTGGGCCATTCTAATAACCTGCTGGTGGATCTGCCTACCTCAAGTCTCTACCCACCCCAATCCATTCTCCATTAAGCCATGAAAGTGATTTTCCTAACGTGCAAGTCTGACCATGTCACACACACCCCGCTCCTGCCCCAACATACTCCAGTGGCTCCCTCTTTCCTCTAGCAAATGCAAAATCCTGTTTGGCATTCAAAGCCCTTCACAACCAATCCTTCTCCTACCTTTTCAGGCTTCTTACACCTTCCTCCCCAACGCTTACTCTTTGATCAATGACACCAGTCTCCAGGATGTTCACTAACAAGACCCTCCACCTCACAGCTGTGGGCATTTTCTCTAGTTCTTCTCCATACCTGGAATGTTCCCCCCTCACTTCCATGACTACTGACTTAAGTCCCAATTCTACCTTCTACAGGAAGAGTCTTAATTCTAGTGCCTTCCTTCTCTTATTTGCTTCTTATCTGTCGGGTACTGTAGCTTCTTTAGTCAGTAAACATTTATTATGCTCCTCCTATGTGCCAGGCACTGTGCTAAGTGCTGGGGATATAAACATAAAAGATAGTCTTTGCTCTAGAAGTCTAATGGTGGAGACAATGTGCAAACAAACTATATACAAGATAAATTAGAAATCACCAGCAAAGGAAAGGCACTAGAATTAAGAGGGACTGGGAAAGGCTTCCTGTAGCGGGGATTACAGCTGGGACTTGAAGGAAGCCTGGAAAGCCAAGAGGCAGAGATGAGGAGGGAGAACATCGCATGGATGAGGAAGAGAGAGTGAAAATGCCCAGTCAGGAGATGGGGTGTCCTGTCCAAGGAACAGCAAAGAAGTCAACACCATCGTTCATTCTTCCTTCATTTGTGGAGAAGACTGACTGGGAACTGTGAGAGATAGGAAACAGTTAAGTTTCCACACAGCTAAAATCATCAGTCTTTGGGGAAACAGAAGTTCTGAAGATAAGATAAAAGTTATCATCAATCAGCAGCAAACTGAACCCATAAACTCGGGGTCCTAGGCAAACCGGACCAAGCCAGTTTGGGGTCATGAACAGTCAGCCATTCTCTTACAACAGCGCACGCTTAATTAACCTCAAGCAAGTAAAATAATGCATAAAATCAGAGCCTCATTAGAGCATCATGCGATGCACGACAAAGAAGGGAATACATGTGAATGGGAAACATGTAAGGGCAAGAAAGTAACTTGGAAGGATTAGGACCAATCCTGATCCAGAAGGAAGGCAATAGGAAACTTAATAAAGCTTGTTCTCCTTTTGTATTGACACACTCTCCCTTTAGTATGGGGGCATGTTCACTTCGCAGAAAATGAAGTGGAGTGCACTTCAACCTTTCTAATAAAAAAACTTTGAGACACTAGTCTTTGGAATTGAGTCTGGGGTCCTTCTTTATAACAGGAACTCCTTTGAATCTTCCCTCTTGATCTGGCAGTCGCCTGAGGCTATAAGCCTTTCATTTTAGCTATGCCCAGTTCTCTGTTACCCTTAACCTAGCCTACCCCTCCATGGTCTGTTATCTCCAGGTAGCCTTCTGCTACTTCCCACCCTTGAGCCTATCAAAACTTCATTCTCTTGGTTCCTAGTATCTGACCTCTAGTCACCCCAGCTTACTGGCCACTCCTATCAAGATCCTCCCTAGACCTCCTCTTCCTCAGACTATTTGGCCAACACTAGATCCCTTCCACAGTCTTTCTGTATATAAGATTCATCTCGGCCTCCATTAAGGTGCTCAGATTCAATCTGGCCCACTTACAAAAAATGGTTACAAATGCTCAGATTCCTTTTAAGAGTCTATCAAATATGGCAGATTTGTAATAAGCTGTTTTTTTATTTTGGCTGAAAATTTGAGGCAAATTCATTCGGGTAGGATCCATGTGTCACTATTGTGGGGTTCTAGCACCCCTAAATCTCAATACAATGACATAATGGGGGGTATCTTGATGTCACTCGATTGATGAGCACACGGCACAGAAAGTATCTGGTGCAACAAGACTAGACAGGTAGAGTGAGGATACAGGGTTACGAAGGGCCTTGAAAGCCAAACAGGATTTTATTTTTTATGTTGAAGGCAACAGGGAGCCACTGGAGTTTAGTAATGAATAGATCTGAGCTTTAAGAAGATCACTTAATGACAGCTGAGTGGAGGATGGACTGGAAGTGGGAGAGACTAGTGTCATTTCTTTGCCAGGTGCTGTGCTAAGGATGCAGCTACAAAAAAAGGCAAAAAAAAAAGATCCTGCTCTGGAGGAGCTCACAGTCTAACGCGGGGCACAGCACACAAACCACCATGTATGAACACGATACAGACATGTGGGAAACAAGGAAGTTCTGTTTCCACAGAGTCATGATCTGGGACAGTCAGTAAAGGTCAGAAACTTCTGCGCAGGCTTAATCAGTTATTCGAGGGAAAGCCTATCAGAGAGGAGAACATAAAGTCACGTGGTAAGAGAACCATATCGTGGGAGATCCAAAGTCCATGAAAACAGTATAAGGAGCCCCATCTTTCTGAACTGTTGTAGTAGTCCTCTAACCTAACTGGGGAGGCTATCCATTCACATTCAGGGGGAATGGACGGAAAGATTAATAAAAGCTTTCCTGATTTCAGAACAGGAATTCTTTGTGTAAGGTGAGCATGTTTCTCACAGTTAGGGGCTTGTTAGATGGGCTCATGTCTGACAGACAGGATAAATTAGAGGGCATCTTAGAGGGAAAGCAGTAAGATTAAGAGAGAGTGGGAAGGGCTCCTTGCAGAAGGTGGGACATTGACTGAGACCTGAAGAAAGCCAGGAGGGGAGGGTGGGGGGAGGAGAGAGAAGGAGAGAGCTTCAGGCATACGGGGACAGTCAGAGAAAATGTCAGGGTCAGGAAATTGAGTGTCACCTGGGAGAATAGCAAGGAGGCCAGCACCACTGGCTCTCAATGCCACTGTGACTAAACAGCAAATGGTTACTACAGTGATACCACAGGCACTACCACTGCAAGGATTCTGAAACAGGGTGGCAGGACAGCTTAGTGGTCCTGCTCCTGGTTCCTGCTTTGATTTTTGAGGCTGAGGTTATCTACTTATAAGCCCCAGTCCCTGTTGCTTCAAATGATTTCTTAATAAAGCAGATCAAGCATAAGAACTTTGTTGGGTTGAAGGAGTTATCTCAGCAGGAAAATCAATCAAAAAATTATTAAACAGGTACTCTGTTTAAACTGTTCAAAGAAAGGCAAAAAACAAGTCCCAGCCCTTAAAGAGTTCACAGGTGATCTCTCAAGTCCCTCCCAGCTCTGCATAAGAGGAAATCAAGTCTGGTAGGTCCCGTAGTCCCGCTGTTCTTAGAAAGTCCCCAGGAGACCAGTTCCTTTTATCTCTATGAGAGCTTTAAGTTCCCATTGTTTTCAACGAATGATTTCTTCCTTTAGGCAGAATGTATTTCATTTCCCTGTAGTAATGGTTTCACTAAGGCCATTCTGCCTAGGCTCAATTAGAAAAAGGGGCAATCAATCACTAATCTTTTATCTAATACCTCCAAATTCCTGCATTTGAAATATAAACCTAAAACCTTTTTCATCATCTAAAAAAAAAAAAAATTAAGCACTGCTATAGCAACACACAACCCCCCCCTCCCCCAAACACCTAAAGGATGATTACTGAACCAGAGTCAAGGGTGGAGAGGACTGTGCATTTACAGAGAGTTTAAAGTTTGCAAAAATGATTATGTAAATCATACATCTCCATCTTATCTGATCCACACAACAGTCCTGCGAGATAGGTACTTTTAGTGTGCTCATTTACAGAGAATCCTTAGGGGACAATATATTAAGTGCATGAGGCAGGATTCCCATTCTTACAGACTCCAAGTCCGGAGCTTGCTTTACTTTATGCTATGCTATTAACGAGCTTCCTCTCCTGGGCAGGATTTTATACTAAGATACACCTGATAGACGGTCACCCCACTTCCTTTTAAACACCTCTAACAACAGCAAATTCACTACCTCACATTCTGTGGTTTCGTCTATATAAATCGGTGTCTCTGTTAAGTTCTGTCCTTTGTTCTGAGACCCTCTGGAGCCACACAGCATAAACTTAATCCATTTTCCACTTGATAGTCCTATAAATATTTGAAGATATCTTTCTCCAAGTCTTCTCTTGTTCAGGCTAAACACTAACATTTCCTTCAACAATTCGTTGTATGATGGTTTCCAGATTACTCATCCATTTTATGTTAATGTCCCTCTTAAAAGGTGTTGCTATTAATTTATATTTTTCTGTATACATATATACATATATTCATGCATACATATACACACATACATATAACACAGGAGCTAAAATGGGTTGAGATCAGGAAAGAATACCATGGGACTGGTCACCATGTTGCTATTAACACAGTCTAAGAGACAACTCTTTTGACTTAACCATTGCTAAAATCCCCAGGTCTTTTGTACCTAAATGTCTAGATCACAACATAATCATGTCTTCCTTTACCCTACGCTTCTACTGCTGTTGTTTGTTCTCGAAGGGGACCATGACATTAGAAAGGTGATACGATGACTTGCAAGTGAACTGGATTTAAGTGAGGAAAGGCTGTGCAAAGTCACCAGCCTCACTTTCTCCTCTGGAGCCCCCTGGGTCCAGCGACAAGATGTAGATCAGGATGACTGGAGATGGCCCCAGATGCGGTGGGAGACCTTGGCCTTTTTAAGCTAAGGTCTTTCCCAGGCCTCAGTTTGCCTGAAGCAATATCCATTCAGTGATCAAGGCTGGGTAAGAAATGGGGGAAAAGAATGGCCTTTTCTACCTAGTAAAAAAAAAACTTCAATCTAGGAAGGGAAGACCCTCAGGATTTCTGATAAAAATAGAAACAATTACTATTTACAGGCCCAAACAAAGACCAAGTGGGGCTTGGCCTGGGACTTATTGAGTTATCCAGCTTAAGGGCAGGACTTTAAATTTATACCAATTTCATTTCATTATCTTCCTTTTTATTCATCATACAAGCCTGCTGAGATATTTTTCAACCTAGACTGTCATTCAGTGTATTAGAGATATTCTTCCTGTGTTATCTGAACATGTTATAAACATGCTTTCTCTGACTCTACACTCCACATAACTGCTGTTTCTTATAGCACACTGATATGCCATTACATTCATCTAACACAGATTGTTAAGCCTCTCCCAAATCTTGGGGCATTTTGTTCTCAGTGCTATGCTACCACAAAAAGTACTGCTATAAATATTTTGGTGTATATGGGGGGCTCTCTCCTTATCCGTGATCGACTTAGCATATATGACTAATAGTGGACCTCTGGGTCAAAGACAATGGACATTTCTGATGCTGCCTTTTTATTTTTTTAAAAAAAAACTGCGTTCTCCCCATCTCCCCTAGGCTGGAGGTATTGGGGCTTTTTATAGGCCCAATTCCCACTGTTCAGAATGGGAGCTTTGACCTACTCCATTTTTGACCTGGGCTAATTTGCCCCTATTCAGGCAACCTGGTGGCCTCCTACTCCCAGAAGCTGACCATATTAATGCTGGATTTAGTACAGAAATCTGATTGTCATAACTCACCGAAGCTCAGAACTTCAGAGCTCAAGAGATTTGCCAGCCTTAGCCTCTGTGGTTGCTAGAAGTACAAGAGTCTGCTCCTATGACTGGCTTTTAAACTAAGTCTTAAAGTGAGCCTGGGATTTTAAGAAGAGGTGTTGAGGGAAGAGAACACTCCAGATAGGGTAGATAGTGAATACAAAGAACTGGAAAATGGACAGTTGTGTGTGGGGAAGCAGGTCAGTATAGCTGTGGTGGAATGGGGGGTGGAGGGGCAGGAGGAAGCACAAAAAAGAACTTTATGGGTGAGTGTGAAGGCCCCGGACTGTGATGGCAAATAGGAGCTTTTATATTTGATTCTGGAGTTAATAAGGAGATGTTGAAATTTACTAAGATGGTTGACATGGTCATACTTATTTTAAATAAATCACTTTGGCAGCTGAGTAGAAAATGAATCTGAGTAGGGAAAAGACTTGCGGCAAGGAGACCAATGAGCAGGCTATCGCAGTAGTTCAAACATATGGTGCTAAGGATCTGAAAGACTATGGTGGCTTGTGTGCATAGAAAAGAGGATCTATACAAGAGACGTAAGGAAGCAAGGAAAAAACAGGACTTGGGGGTGGATTGGATGTGTGGAGTGAGAGGCACTGAGGATGACACCGAAGGTATGGGCCTTGGTAAATGAGAGGATGGTGGGGTTCGTGACAGGGCCGTTTGGAAAAGTAGAGGAGCTTGTGGAATAAAGGGAAAAGACAGGGAGTTCTCTTCTGGACGTATTGTGTTTGAGATACCACCCAATCTTAGATGCTTAGAAGGTAGATGGTGATATATGACTGGAGCTCAAGAGAGTGACAAGGGCTAAATATACAGTTCTAGAACTCATCTTCATAGAGATGTTAATTGAACTCACAGGTACTGATGAGATTACCGTACCACACTGCTTCCCATCAACTGATGAATATCCTTTGAGTACAATTGCTTAACTATGAACTCACACAACTATCCATTCCATTTTTTTCTATACTTTCCACAAAGATACCAAGAAAGACTATCATTTGAAATCAAAATATACTATGTCTCTGGTACATCTTATATCCCATTACAAAACCAACACAGAGTCAAACTAAGAGACTGTCCTTTGATGCTGCCATACAACAGTACTGTGTTACTGAATCCTGATTCTGCTGCTCTCCCCACTCTGTCTATAACATTTGCTGACATCTTGATAGGATTATACGCCATCTCTTATATTTCTGATAGCTTCATGTGAATGTCCTTTTCTCCTTCCCCAAACTTTCAAGTTTCTTGAGAGCGTAGATTGTATCATTTACTTTTTTGTAATCTCCCAAAGTGCCTGGCATCTAAGTACTTAATATTTATTAAAGAGAACTGAAATGGATAGTCATCTCTGCTGCACTGCACACCTCCACCCCACCCCCATCCCAGACTGACTGCATAATGCCTCAATCCCCTTCTGGCAATTATTCAGAGATAAAAAAAGTATATATTCACTATACATCCTAAAGCATCATCTGCCACAAGAGAGAATGTTAACTTGATAGGAAATATAGCTTCACAACTCCCATTTTTCCACTCCCCTAGGAGGCATGCATCCCCCGAAATCTTTGAGGATGGCACCTTTACAAGTGGCTATTACTCCAACATTTGGGCAGCACTCCTGGCCCAGGATGAATGAGGCCTTCACAGCAGTTGGTTTACACAACTGTGAAGAGGGTGACAGGATCCAAGGCAGATTTGAAACAAGGGTGTGAAATGAAGCACCTCCATGGAGCCAGAGGGAACAACTTTACACTTGGAAATAACAGGAAAAATAATAGCTATGTGGTTAACAGTAAAGGCTCCTGAGGCCAAGCACACGTGTCTCTGATAGTTTCTATGATAAAACAAAAACATTCACTCAAGATGAAATTCTGTTTTTTTTTTAAAAGAAATCACATTTTATTTTAATTAAAATAATAAGGGAGACTTTGATAATAGCAATGCCCCAAACTTCTGAGACTGCTGTGCAGGGCAACATTAAAGACAGCTACATCCTCTTTGGTGAACCTTTTAGGCAAAACTGTAGGCTTTATAACAATACTATTCTTAACTAAAAGCAAAGTGAAAATTTCACACAGTTTAACAACACGTTCTTGTAGTATATTTTCTTTTAGCCTAGAACTGCTAGAGTGGGAAAGGTAAGGACCATCTCCAAATAACAACTGAATTTTTTTTTACATTAGATTGTAGGACTCCTTTTTAAAATATCTGTAATCCCAGTGCTTAGTAAAAGGCCTGGCACATAACAGGCACTTAATATTTACTACTGACTTTTACAGAAATTACCATGAAAATTCTGTATCTTCCCTGAAGTTGTAGGAAAAAGTACTAACCGTAGGGTGAGGTCATACAAGGGTAATGGTGTGTACTATTAGACCTAAGTCTTCTCCTTTAGATAAAGAGACAGAGTACTGAACTTAGTGGGGAATGTCCCCCTCCAGGATGTGTTCAGCAAGCTTGGAGGCTGGAATCCATCTCCAGATGCATTTCTGTGATCTTAAGGTCTTCTCTAAATCTCAAGTCTTCCTCTACACCCCAAAGCTCTAACACTTTGAGATATGACCTAAGCAGGACTGAGAAGTCAAACTTGACTTGTCTCAAAACAAACTACACAGTCACTGTGAATTTCAAATAAAATTTATTTTGTTTAAAAAATAAGACATTTCTTTACCTGTGAAATCTAAAGATTCTATAGTTTGAAATTTGCTCTGTGCGTATATGCCACCTTTGCTTAGTTCTCATCTGTCACATGGTTTGCCTTCTTCAGGTAGGCTTAAAGTTATAGCCTGATTGAAACAGGACTTTCAGATTAACTCATGTGCAGCAATGGGCCACTGAGCCTGCTCTTGGCCATATAGTCTCAAGTAATCACTACCATTCAGGAGACCTCAAGGGGAGCTATTATATGCTCACCCCTTCCCTTCAAGCGAAGCTGTTTTTCAGCTCGGCAATATGCTACTTCCTGCTGGGTTAGTAGCAGTCAACTTCATTTTCTTCCAGGATTCCTACAGTGGCCAGCATATCCTGCAAGAGCGACTGAGGACTTTTCTCAATGTGGTCACTACTCTTAGCTAGTGTCCTTTGAAGTTCCTCCAAATCTACTGACCTTAGGACTTCTAGCACATCATCAGATTCTTGGCAATCAACTCTGTCTGCAATCTCACTGGGTTGACCCTGGTCCCTTGCCCTCCACTTCCTTAGAGTTGTTTCCAACCAAACCGTGTTCTGGGTTCCTAAGGATGCAGAACAAGTTTCCCCACTGCCCTGCAGGCTGCCATGATAAGCCAGTTTGGCCTTCAGGTATAGAAGTATATCACAGGACTTACGGGCCACTGGCCTGTCACAGTCACATAAGGCGCTAAATAGAAACTCAAACATCTTCACACGGCAGAGTATCTGTAGCGATTCTGTAAGCAAGGTAGACTGGGTCACTGAGGACATTTCCACAGCATAGGGGCACCCGGTCCCATGCTGCCCAAGGGTGTGAACAAGGAAGACAAAAGCCAGTTCTAAACCTTGAACTCTGACCTCCCAATCTAAGTCACAACTCACAACCTGGAGCACTTTGGTTACAAATTGCTCCTTATCCTTGGACACATCTGTGTGACCTTCCCTCAGCCACTCAGTGAAAACCTGGATCACAGCCCTCCGAGGGAAGCCTTCTGAGTCAGTGGAGAGGATTTCTAGAAGTTCCAAGAACAGGCTTTTCTAGAGAGAGCAAATACAAGGAGTGAGAAGGGCAAATGGGAGACTGAAGTATGGTACTGAATTGGACAGATAACAGAAGTATACTTTATCTTAAATGTTAAACCTCCTTTGTGCTGAACCACTCAGCTTGCTTGAAAGCAGTGAAAATGAACTGCTCTTGAATTAACTCTCGCTGCCAGAATGCACTATCTATTGCCAGCTAAGTTGGATAACAAAATAATTATAAACAAATGGAATTCACTTAAGGTAGAAAAACAAGATTTTCTTCTGTCTCCTACCTTTTCATCATTTCTGCTCTTGGTGCCCATGGGGTTTGAACACAGGCCTCTACTGGACAACTGCCCCACAGCAGTCACAGCACTTGCTCGGACGTAACTCTCTGGATCTCGGAGGAGATCCTCTGCAAGCTCTGGCACCTCCGAGGAGAGGAGAGCTTGTCTGAATCCAGCCTGCCCTGGAGATATATATCCAGCCACAGAAACAAGGCTTAATGATCTACACAACCACGTAGTTTCCAATGCAAACACCTTTCTGTCCTATTAACTCCCAACTGACAGCACCCCCCCAATGCCAGAGAGCCATGCTGCTCCGTTCTAGATCCAACCACTCAGGGCTGGCCAGAAACCCACTAAACAGCTGCAGGCTTCCAAATGCTGAGCTGGATGGAGTCAAGTCTTCAGTCTAGGGCAGCTGCCACACCCTAGAAGGGGTTTGTTTTGACTGGAGACGAGTCTGGTATGCAATACAGGCTTATCTGGGGCCAAACGCTCTGTAAGGTAGACCTCCTCAGGCACCAGAAGGTTAAATTTCCCCTTGATACTTACCTCCCCAGTGCTTCATTAGGTGGGTGAGGAATTCCAGGGTTGAGTCCCTTACCTCCCAGCAAGGGCTACACAAACGCTTCTGCAATATTGGGAAGAGATCTGTCCAAAAATGAAAGGAAGGACATAAATCAAGAGTCAGCGCTGGAGCTCCTGGCTCCTGAGTCAATGTCCACATCTTCTTCTTTTTAATGCCACTGCATACATCAATCTTGAGTGTCCCTAACCAATTACATTTAATGAAGAATTCATACGGGGGTGGGACAAGCCTACCAAAGATCAGTCACTCATTAAACCACTTAGTAGCTGTGGTTCCTTCTCAGTTTACACCAATAGCGACTGTTGATTTACCTCTAAGGAAATGCTGGGTTTGTGGGCAGAGGTCACTGGAGGTAGAGGTTTTGGACAAACTCAGCAGCCATTTGAGTGTGGCCTGAAATGCCTTCTTCAGAACCTGGAATAGGGCAAAGAATGACTGTAAAAATCAGAGGGGGATGCTGTTCTTCCAATCCAATCATAGTTAATGTTGCTTCTTTTTTATCTGCTACACAAAGAGTTCTCAATAATGGCTTTAAGGATAGGTTGGGTTCCCCCTCTAAGGTGGAAGCAGCAACTGGAGTTGAGGTTTTAGAACCAAGGCAAGGCAAGGCAAGGCCAAGGGCTAACATCTAACTTGCTAACAAAAAATGGGGCCATTGTTTTGCACTGGTGGATGACATTAATGCTTGCCTTCTCCAGGTGATGACAGAATAGTCTAGGCTGACTGACTGAGTTCTGTTAAACTTATTCCCACAAGTGGAGAACTTACAAACTTCACAGTCATCACTTAACCACTCTGGTTGCGGTGTCCCTTCAAGGCCTAAATGCTATGATACAATTCCTTCTCTCTGATCACTACTGCTCAGTGACTCCATCGCATAAGTGCTGGCGTGGCAGTCTTGGGCAATCCAGAATGAGCTCTGGAGAAGTGATTTCACTGAAAGCACAGTTTGTAAGACCAGGTTGTACTATGACTTGTAATGAATTTTCATTAGAAGATATTGTTGGCTGTAGCTTTATTCTTCCTCTCTTCCTCCATTCTGTACTTACTGTAGGACTAGAGTCTGGGCTCTTGAGGTACACCGTAAGGATCTCAACTACTCGTCTTACCAGTGCACTGGGGCCTAAAACAGAGAGATGAGGATGAAATACTACAACCGTACTTGCTTCACGTGTGCGAGTTAGCATTTTGAAGTTTACACAGTACCTTCTACACACCGACCCACAGACTATCAGAGTGAGAAGAAGCCTTCTACAGCATCTAGTATACCTCTTCATTTTATAGAGAAGTAAACTGAGATCCTTGGACAAACTAAAAATTTTATTACTAGATCCCCATAATAGTAACTCACACTCCCAGTACACACCAATTACCAATCACCTCAAACCGAATCAGTATCATCAAGAGACTCTATGTCAGACTGGTAAAATATAAATTTTAAGAAGAAAGTCACTATCCACATATCAAACTAAACAGAGCCCAAATTTCTAAAAAGATTATAAATAGCAGAAAGGAAACAAAAAAAAAATTTTTTTAAGGGATCGCTTAGAGTCCTCTTGGCAGGAAAGAGATAAAAAACTAAAAAATTAGATTTGGAATTCATTCACCAAAGATATAGCCTTCTGGAGCTTAATCAACATACTCATCCTTTATAAGGAAAGAAAAAATCTCACTTACTTGCGCCTTGAGAAAGAGTCCCCAGGAAATCAAGCGCTGATCGCTGAACTCTGAAACAACCACTTAAGATCCCACACAGCCTGTCTCCAACACTGGAGGCTGGGGTGGCCAGACCGCTACAGAACTGTAACACTGTCATCACAGCACTGAGCAAAGGGGCATGCGGCCAATCTACCAGCGAGTGACTCTGAAAGACAGAGAGGAAAGACCCAGTGACAAGTTTCTGATACAAATGCAACGATCACCAGGGCACTGGGGATGTATTTCATTCTAATCAAGTTCAGCGATGTTCCATACCAGAGGCTGCAGCTCTTCCAGATGAGCCAGAGTCTGACACAAGAGACCAGCACATGACGATTTAGAAGAGAGGAGGATATCGATAGTCACAGAATCATTCACAGACTCCTCCAGCAAACCTGGAGAGATAGACAACAACTCTTTCACAAGGTAACGGAAGAGCAACATTCATGAAGAAAGGAAAGTCAATGAAAAAAATCGCAAAATTCTCTGTGCCCTCCTCTACCCATGACAATCAACCTGGTATGAGACCACATTTCAAGAAGCTCCAAGTATGCTTCAGACATCATCACAGTTTGAGAAACACAGATAGGATGCCAATTATGAATCCATTTAATAGATGAAGCTAACTACTTTACAAGCAAAACAAATCAAATTGTCTAAATGTTATGCTGAACCCATAGAAGGTAACTAGGACCATGTGTCTTTACCCATCAGGTCAAAGTACTGTTCAAGAATTTTAAAGTGACCAACTATATAAGGACCAAAAACCTATCAACTGTTTGAATAATGAGGGCTGCCCATCTTATTAATGCAAATAAGTGGAGTTAATGTCATTTTAATATCAACAATATGTGATACCAGTGCCCAGGGAAGTACCTTCCCCACTTACAAGCTAGACATTCGGGTCACTTATTAAAAACTCTTTTCTTACTCAATAATCTCTTTATTCAAAGACAAATGCTTCAATGATGTGCCAGCAGCAAGTGGAGTGCTATATATGTTAGAGCCATTACTAGCCATTACTAGCCCTCATTCCCACTGTAATATTTACCCAGATAGCTGATACATTCTGTAACGAAATCTTTCATACTGCCCTCCTAGGCCCACATAACCTTAACTTTCCCAGTTTTGGCCCACCAAGGCAACATACCTGGGGATCCCGGAGGCTGAGAGGCAGCTCGTAGAACACAGGCTAGCGGCTGAAGCAGGATACTAAAAGCCTGAGTTCTTAATGTCTGTGGGCTTTAAATAAAAAAAAAAGAAAATATATTTCCTTCCTTAAAATCAGAACTGCCTCCCAACAATTCACAGAATAATAAAACTGAAAAGAACCTCAAATAGTCATTTGTTTCTTCATTCTGCCTCTAAGAAAGTGAACACCTAAACTATCCTATGACAGATGAGTATCTAGTCTATTTTTAAAGTCTTTTGGGGACAGTGAATTCACAACTTCTATTGGAGCCTCATGTGTTTAGTCATGCTTAGGAGTCAAAAAGTTTTTCCTTAAATTGAATAAAAAAATCTTTTGGCATAATTTAAGTTCATACTGTTCAAATGGTTCCCAGAGCGAAACAGATCCATGTTCTTATATAGCCTTTCATATATGTGAAGATTAAATTATTCCTTAGCTTTATCATCTCTATGCTAACCACTCAAACTCCTATATTCTCTCCATAGAGGGCTTACT
This sequence comes from Bettongia penicillata ogilbyi, assembly GCA_023548195.1. NCBI lineage: Eukaryota > Metazoa > Chordata > Mammalia > Diprotodontia > Potoroidae > Bettongia > Bettongia penicillata. Next base: position 1,818,678 of record JAJHZJ010000100.1, read on the forward strand.
TTCCATCCCTTTAGTCATTTCTGGGACTCTTCTATCAATCCTCTCCACTCTGAACCTGGCAAAATCAAGGGACAGAATAGGGATAGGGGTTAGATCTGTGACTTCGTTGATACAAGGAATTTCCTGATGAGGAAACTCCCTCTACCAATGCAGGTTAGCACCTTCTCTGCAACTTACGGTCTTAGAGAAATGCCTAAAGCACTAAGTTAAAAGTTCTTCCAAGGCCACATACATGGCCCACTGTGGGTCAAAGATGGGACTTGAACAGAGGTCTTCCTTGATTCAAGGCTAACTGTCTACCCACTGCATCACTTTGTCTCTGTTAATAAAATCAAGTTAGAAATAAAGAAGGAAATTTTCTAAGCCATTGTAGGAGATGGGAAAGTTTGCCATTTTTTCCAAACTCTGGCCTTGGCCAGCCAAGCAGGTCTTGTTTCCTTGACTGTACACTCTTACTCACACCACCTCCTTGCCTGATCTCCCTCCCTGCCCACCTAAAGCCATCCCAAGCCTTTCAGACCCACCTCGAATGATATAATAACATAAACCAGAATCCATACCAGTCCTTGAGATTCAGAATGCCTAAAGCCAAGGGCCCTGCTTGGGTCGGGCTTAGACGGTTCAGGGCCTGTGTTGATGATGTCCACAGATCACATTCCAGATGGCTGAACACAGGAGAACTGCAAAGACAGAGAACAAGAAGAGACAGTAACATCCTGCCCTACACAAAGATTCTGTGAATGCAGCGATGGCACCCTGTAGTTTTATCCCTGTTTACATGATCAAAACATAACTTTCTTTGATACCAGGATCTTTTTCTTTTCTAACTTCTTTTTAAATCTATGCCTTTGGTTCCTTTTTAATTTAAAAATACGTTCTCAGGGCAACCTCTCTCATCCTGCAGCCTGCTACGAACTACATCTTTAGTAATGATTCAGTCAGAGTAAATAACCACACTCTTTATAACTTTACCGTGCCATACTAAGGAAGAGCTCAACAAGCGCATGTGCAGCCAGGAGTGGTTCTTTCTCCAGGAGTGATCCCACAAGTGGATTCATCCGCATCCAAAGGACTTCGGTCCACGAGTCACGGCAACGTCCGAACAATGTAGTCAGTACGTTCAATGCCTGTGTGATCTGAGGGACTGTTCCTGAGCGGAGCGATTCCTCTACGTGTCCTACAATCATTCGAGCACACACTGGCCAGTCACAGTCCTGTGTACTGAGGGGCACAGTTCCCCGGGAATGCATGGCGAATCCAAGGATGTGGACAAGCAGCTGACTAGCTGCTGAAGCAACAAACAGACTGGGATCTCCTTGTAAGGAGAAGATCACATCAATAGCACCTAGTAAAAGTAGAAAGAAGAGAAAGACAATTCAATTACTGAACTACAATTCAAATCTTGTATTGTATATAAACTCAACATTTAAAAAAATCTACTATGTATAGATCTCTAAGAGATGTAAGTTTAGATAATGAAGGGAAAAACGTGTGTATTAAGCACATAATGTGTCAGGCATAGGTTAAGCACTTTTCAAATACTATCTCATCTGACCTTCCCAACAACCCTGGGGGGCAGGTGCTACCATGATCTGAGGTGGACTGAGGTCACACAGCTAGTATCTGAGGCCAGACTGAAACTCAGGTCTTCCTGACTCCTGGACCAGTGCTCTACCCACTGAGCCATCTAGCTGGCTCCTAACATACAGTTCCTGTCCTCACTGAGTTTACCGTCTAAGTATGTGGATGTGACATTAAGGCAAAGTAACTATAACAGCTCCAGGTTGAAAAATAAAGAGACATGGCTGTCATCTATTACTACTTCAAGTATAAGAATACAGGAGTTTCCGCTATCAACACCCACAAATCACCATGCATCTATGACTTAGCAGATGATTCCTGCACTGTTGCCTAAGGGACTTGTTCAGGATCACACAACTGCTAAGTGTTAGCGATGTGATTTGAATTGAGACTTTCCATGAGTTTAAGATCAGCACTTCATCTATGATACTACTTGCCTCTATGATACTTTAAATACTAATGATTAAAAATGAAAATAACAGAGACAGAGCCAACACAGCAGAGTAGCAGGAAGCAATCAAGTGAACTCCCCCTGCAAACAAAAACAACTAAAACACAAGTCCACCAAACAGATCTAGAAAAAGCAACAGATCTAATCTTGATGGGATACCTTGAAAAAGTAACAGTGAGTCATTTGCCCAGGCCAGGTCAATGGAGGGAGAGACAGAGAGATCGGCAGACAATGGGGATGGTGTTTGGCTGGGTGTATGACTATGGCATACAGAGTAATCCAGCGCTCAGGGAGAAGCAATGCATTGGGGCAAGAGAAGGTACAGACCTACACTGAGACACCACTTGCAGAGAGCAGGAACAGGTGTCAAATGGCAGCTTTGCCGCCCTACTCAGTTCTATTAAGCCAAGAGAGACTGAGATAGGGACCTCCACCCTAGGTGGTGCTCCCAGTTAGGGAAGTCCTAGGTGGGGAACCAAGAAAGTAGTAGGTTCAGAGTTTAGTTATACATTCAACCAGAATTTCTACAAGAGATTTTTTAAAAAGTTTTTTAAAAATTTTTATAAATGAAATGAGAATGCTTGATGGAAAAATAAAAACGAAATGAAAGCTATGAAAGAAAGAACTGGAAAGAGAATTAATAGTATAGCACAAGAGTTACAAAACCTTACCCAACCAACAAACTCCCTGAAGATCTGAATGTGCCAAATAGAAATCAGTAACTGTGTATGACAAGAAATATTAAAGTCAGAAGAATGAAAAAAAGAAAAGAAAACAAAGTATCTCATAGCAAAAACAACTGATCTGGAAAACTGATAGAAGAGAAAAAATTAAAGGAAGACTCCCCCCCAAAAAGGTCATTGTATTTCAAGAAAACTGCCCAAATTTTTTAGAATCAGAAAACTAAGTAGAAATAGAAAGAATCTATTGGCCTCCTTTGAAAGAAATTCCAAAATGAAAACTCCCAGGAACATGATAGTCAAAATCCAGGTCAAAGAAAAAATACTGCAAGAAGCCAGAAAGAAAGAATTCAAGTACCAAGAAGTCAGAGTAAACATAATTCATGATTTGGTAACCACTGCTATAAAGGAGAGAAGAACTTGGAATAAATATTCTAAAAGACAAGAATAATTTACCCAGGAAAACTGAATATAATTGGGGGTGGGGGGAGACAGGAATGAATCTTTAATGAAATCTAAACATCCTGTTGAAAAGACCAAAGCTGCATAAAATCCTTGAAGTTCAAATACAGAAGTGGAAAGATCCATAAAAAGGTAAACAAGAATGAATAATCACTGGGATCAAATAAGGATAGGTTACTTACTTTCAAATACAAAATGATATATGTGTCCCCTTCTCAACCATAAAATCATCTGGGGTCACAGAAGGAGTCTAATTTGACAAGGTCGAGGAGTGACTGATGTTTTAACGATCTTAAGAGAAGAATGGAAAGGGAGGAAGAGAAATACACTAGAGGGGAAAGGAAGGGAAAATTACTTCACACAACTGGAATGCCCAAGTAGATACCTATACAAACAAAAAGAGTGACAAAGAGGGGCAGCACACTCTAACTTCACTTTCATCTAAAACTCCCTCCTCAAAGGGGAGAACGGACAACACACACACACACACACACACACACACACACACACACACACACGGACATAAACGCATTTCACCAAAAAGGGAAATGGGAGAAGGACAAAAGGGTATTAGAAGGAAGGCATTAGAGGAAGGATAGATTAATGGACTACTCCTAAACAAAACAAACTCTAGGGATGTATAAAAATATTTACAGGATTTTTTTGAGCAAAGAATGAAAATCTGAGGGAGTACCCATAAATTACGGAATGAACAAGTTGTGGTGTGTGTCTATGTCTACATATACGTAAATAAACAAAATGTACGCATGTATATACACACATACGTATACAAATATATACACAAAAGGGATGGTTTTGGACCCCATGAAAACTTGTATGAACTGATGCAGTGGGAACAGGACTAGTAAAACAATGAATGCAAAGATAATAATACCGTAAAAACAACTTTGACCAACCACAGTCACCGAGGACTGATGATGGGGCTTGGTACCCACCTCCTGACACAGATGAAGGACTCAGCATAGAATGAGACATATTTTTTGGACATGGCCAATACAGAAATGTATTTTGCTTGACTACATGTTTGTTAATAGGGTTGTTTTTCTCCTTGTTCTCAACTGGGTAGGTGAGAAGGCAAATTTTTGCTGATTGAAAAAAATATACACACATATAAACTTTTTAAATGGAAGGGTCAGAGTTCAAACAGCAGAAGGAATGATGAAAATTTACAAAACTGAAAAAACAAACCACTGAAACATACCCTTTGTTTATATAAATCTGGGGGGGGGGGAGCGGAGAACCAAAATCCTATAAGATTAAGGTACAAATCCAACACTTTGCAGTTCTAAACCTACAGTGGTTTAGACTCTTGAAATGTTAAGAACTGAAAGGAACCTTAATGATCCTCCAACCCAATTCACTTATAATTAATTAGCAAACTCTCATTTTGATTTAGGAAGTCAGCTATGGCTGTGGCTGAAGGGATTGAGATTGAGGACTGAGGACTGAGACCTAAGCTTAAATCCTGGTTCTGATACTACATAGTCTTGGACAGCTTCCTTCACTTAGCCAAGCTCTGTTTGCCTCAAATAAAAAATTCCTGTAATATCAAGCTTACTGGGTCACTGAGATGTGCAAAGATATAACAGATACAGAATGTACTTGAACCTTAAAACACATGTTAACCATGATTATCTTTCTGAGCTTCAGTACTTCAGTGGACCATGAGACTTCATCAACTTGGGTATTCCTTTCAGTAGTGGAGATTACCGCACATCTAGTTCTCTTGGACGACAATTTGTTAAGCTATTTCTTGCAGTAAGGCACCAATTTACGCCCACCGTTCATCTCTCCAGCGCAGTATGAGAGAGCGAGATGGCGTTCTATGGCAAGGCGGCATACAGAATAACCATAAGGACAGCGGTGTTGAAAGGACGACTGGATTTTTTTTGGTTGTTGTTTGTTTTCAGGGAAAAGCTTCAGTCCATTGGGAGCGCTACAAGACAGATTCTCAAATGCAATCCCTGTCGCCTTGCTTTTTCCTACTCAATTCTGGGTCCAGTTCGTTATACATCTGCAGTGTCCGTGCAAGGTCAATGGACTGTCCAACCATCAGTCTATCATCATGTAGATAGGAGGCATTCTTCACCCACTTGATTTTTCCAAACTTGAGTAGATATGAATCTCATTTAGGAGGCTCTCTGGTGTTCTGGAGCTTTACATAATCTGCATGATAGCACTCCACAAACATGAGACATATACAGGGAGCCACTTCCTTTTGGTCACCGTGGTGGTAGCAAACACCATTGGTGAGTATAGCTTTGCACTTTGCCTGATATATCAAAGGAATGTTAAAATTATTGGTATCTACCAAGGAATACTGTTGAATCTTTTTTAAAAGTTTTATTTTTTGTGAGTACTTTTTGTTACAAAAACAAAAATCACCTTCATTTCTGAAAACATTAGTCTCTTTTTTCTCTACGTATTGAGCCATCCCTTATTTTTAAGAATGGGAAACAAAGCAGTTTGGTCAAATCAATGAATACATTAATCAGATCTGACAGTACACACATTCTATACCTGTAGTGCCCTATATTTCAGTAAAGAATGGAGATGTATTTTCTCATTTGTTCTTCAGAGTCAATCTTTGTTATTATAGGCACAGTCATTCAGTCTCAGCATATATGTGTGTATGTGTGCATGCAAATGTATTTTCCACTTATGCTTTTGGAGTCACTGTACATACTGTTTTCCAATTCTACTTACAAAGCTCTGCATCACTAAGTATAAGTCTTTACACACTTCTCTGAATTCTTCATATTCATTATTTTTACATGGCAGTAATATTCCATTATATTCCTATACTATAATTTGCTTAGCCTCTGCAATTAATTAGCATCTACTTGTTTCTAAGTTATCTATTACCACAAAAAGTGCTAATATTAATATTCTGAAGAATACTGAACCTTTCATCCTGTCTTTGACCCCTCGGGGTATATGTCTAGGAGTGGAATATTTGAGTCGAAGCTAAGAATATTTTAGTCACTTTTTTAGCACAGCTTCAAACTTGCTTGGGCTGAACACATACATGGGAGATAGACTTTGATAGAGGATGACATTCTTTAAGGCTACATTTTACTCTCCCAAATCAAATGCTTTCCTGCAATCACAAAATATAAACATTCAATTCTTACATCGAATAGTACAAGTATAAAAACATTCTTTGTTAAGTGATATCTCTTGCAAAAGCCTGGCTGCCCCAATCTCACATTTTATCAAAGTTATCCCTTAATAAATACGTAGATCACTGAAAGATTTTGTAAAGAAGAGAAAGCAGACATAGAGTTCAGTAGCTATTGATGCCCTGTTGTCTTCGGTATAGTTTTGCCCAGGCCTTGGACCTTAGGGTGCTTATCAGTGTTAATGAATGCCTGTGTAGTATTAGTCACAGAGATCCTAAATAGGAGAGTCTAAAATGCCTTTTAGGTGACTCCTATAAACTGATATCAAGAAGGCAGCTCTTTGGATTTAGTGAACTGTTTATTTCCCCATAAGCTGGTTTTTTAATTGACCTAGGTGAGTCTCCATAGGCAGGTACTTGGAAGGCTGCACCTGTATAATGCTGCTACATGTCTGTACTTAGTAAAAGTGATCTTTAAAATACCTGTCTTGATATCAGTCAGAGAACTGTCAACTGCACTCATGTAATACGGTAGTTAATACAATTTGTGACTTTTTTTAAACCATGATTTTCTATCTTGTCTTTTCTCAAATAATAATAAAATAATAAAAAAGAAATTCAAACTTCTACCTCCTGGCTTCCTTCAAAAGTCTCAGCTAAAAATCTCACCTTCTGCAAGAAGCCTTTTACAATACCCTCTTTCTCTGAGATTATCTCAAATATTTCATATATGCATATACATAGGTATATACATACATATACATACAGTTGCATATTATACATCACATGTGTATTAATACTATAAATAAAAAGAGTTTATACAATTATTTGCATGTTGTTTCTCCCATTAGATTGTGAGCTCACTGAGGGCAAAGACTGTTTTCACCTTTCTTTAAATTCCCAGCACTTACCACAGTGCCTGGCAAAAGCAAGCATTTAAAAAAATGCTTGTTAATTCCTCAAAACTGTGTCACATCCAACATGAACCTCTTCAGAGTGTACATAGTCTGGTCCTCCTGCTGTCCCCTCTTCTAAGCTTCCCTGCTACTTTTGAGGGTACCACTGTCCTCCCAGTTACCCAGGTTTGCAACCTCGGTTCCATCTTCTAATTCCTCACTCTTTCTTACCTTCCAAATCTCACAGACATCTCCTTCTCTCATCATCTCACACATGAACCACTGGAACAGTCTTCTGGTTGGTCTCCCTGACTTAAGCCTCTCCCCACTCCAGTTCATCCTCCATCCAGTTATCAAAATAATCTTCCTAAAGTACAGGTCTGATCGTATCAGCCACCTATAAACAATAAACTTCAGTGGCTCCTTATTGCCTCCAGGATAAAATAGAAAAGCCCTTTTGGCTTTTAAAGTCCTTTGTAACCTGCCTCCCCCTATACTTCCAACCTTCTTATCCCTTACTCTGCCCTCCATGTCACCTGTCATATTCTGCAATCCAACAACACTGGCTTCTCTCTGTTCCTCACACAAGACACTCCACCTCCTGGATCTGTGCACTTTCTCTGGCTGACCCACATGCCTGGAATTCTGTCCCTCCTCATCTCTGCCTCCTGGCTTCCCTTTCAAGCCTCAATTAAAATCCAGGCAGTTTTGTTTTTTGCAGGCAGCTTTTCTTGATCCCCTTTAATGCGAGTACTTTCCCTCCGAATTTATGTCCAATTTTTCCTGTTTTAAGTTTGTTTGTACATATTTGTTTACATGTTGTTTCCCCATGCAGTCTCTAAGTTCCCTGAGGTACCAGTGTCTGTTTCTGCCTTGCTTTTATGTGCTTGGGCTTGTACTCGGCACAAAAGGTGCTTAAAAGAGTTTGGCTGACTTGTCTTTTCTACTTAATGCATGTGAAATATGAGGGATTAAGATGTTAGAATTAAAATGTGGTGGTAGCGCTATCACTGATGAAGAAAGCAGGTGTTACAGAACCGGTGATACTTTTTTTCCCTTCAAATCCTCATCTGATGAGCTCCTTTCAGTTTCTTCCTGAAATATTCTTAGGGTGATCTGGCTGAACTGAATCCCATGCCAAATTTTCTGCAAACTTTTTTTGCCTCTACTACCTTCTACTGTTTTATGAGGCAACACTGCTCATGATCTTCTCCTTGCCCCCTCCCAGAGAGCTTACAAGTGAGTTCATACTCTAAAACTACAATGTGCTTTGCTGCTATATCTCACTGCTTGACAAGAAGATAAAGTACTTGCTGACTGATTTCTTTCCTTTTTTGGTCTATTTGTGGTAGCAACTGCTTTACATCAGTTCAATTTCTGTAGGAAACGGTGATAATCTGTGTTATGTCTGATCCTTTATTTATTTTCCATTTTTTAAAACATATAATAACTTGTTAAAATAGGTCAGAATGGAACTGTTTTATTTGCACAGTATATCTTCTCATCTTTATCCTTTCAAATTTGGTGTAGACTATAATCTTTGATCTAACAGGCTAATATGTATGTATATCAGGTGATTGTATACAATCAGGTAATTCAATGTCTATCACACCAGTAACAGTTGTTTCCTATCTGTTAAGATAGAGTCAATTTCACTTTTTTCTTAATTCTGATTCTCTTCTTAAAGACAGGGCCAAAAGTAGTAGGACTCTGGGAAGGTCTAGAAGGTAACACGGAGAAAAAGCAGTTTCTTTGCTTAGTCGTTCTTTGAGTTCTGTCATGTCAAAGGCTAAGAATGTGGGATAAGATTTTTCATGTTTCTTTGATGGTTATTAAGTTCATAATAAAAATATATTTTTTCATTGATAGTTAAGTTCTTAATTAAAAAATGTTTTCAAGTATTTATAGGTAGGGACAAACCTCAGGTCTTTGGCTTCTCCTGTGAGAACCCTCCAAGCTCACTTTTCAACTGAAGTCACCAAATATTAAAGTACATTAAAGGTCATAAATGAAAATCTTTGTAGAGCTTCTCTATGTCATCTTTTGCATACGAGCATATGTTGGCAGATAAGATTCAGTTCTGCTGCTGCTGATCTTTTTGCTGATACACACTCAGACAAGATGACTAAGCATCCCAGAAAATGGGATGTCTCTGCTGTCTTTGGATAAACAACATACCCAATTCTAAGGAGAATCTATAAAGTCATCCATTTGTAATGCTTTTAGCCTTATTTGGAATAATAATGTCAATAGTGATAGGATTCAGCTTTCTCTACTCTTATGTTAGACAAGGATTAGAGGGCCAGCAGTTAGGTTAATGTTTATGGACATTCTAAAACCTACATGATTCTTAGTACTTCCCCCACTTCAAACACTGCCACAGTCTCTGCAGAAGCAGAAATGTGTAGATGTGAGGACCACCTGGTATATTTTTTGGTTTCACAGACAGCTGTAGCTAAAGAACTCATCAGTAAGTGACTAACATCCTGGAGATGAAACTCTACACTTAACTGGACCTCTAGTAAAACAGACACAGTTAGGCAGTGGGTCCTTACTATAGACATCACTGGCGTAGCCTTCAAGAATGTGGGATAATTTCCATGTGACAACAGGGAAATCTGACCAGGACTTTTGGGGAAGGTTATTCTTTTAAGTGAAAAATATTTAATGTATAGGTATGGAACTGGATTTAACACCATGCTAAGTTTCCTGGATAGCTTAGTCCACAATTTTTTCAGAGTCTAAGCTCTTATGATTTAATTTTTAAAAAACTAAGAATTTTCCCTACCAAGGCAGATTAAATGAGTAGATTATTATTTCTCTACTTCTACAGGTTCACATACTAATCCTTTAGTGAAAGTACAGTCAGTTCTGCTATAACACTTGTTTTAAAAACTTGAATTTATTCCAATGCAATTGATTTATTAAGGAACATTTTGAGCCTAACTTGAATTTCATTTTGCTTGTGCATAATTTCTTTCTCAAGAAACAGGTAGAATATAGGAAATTGTACCACTCAAAAACTGCAGCCCTTCCAAGGCCCACTTCCACAAGCAAACTTCAGATCTTTTTAAAGATGTGTCATAATTAATGGATATCTTCTGGTGCAACAGGAGCTGTGGGCATAAGGCTGAGGGCTGGTCCAAACACTTCCTCACACACATGTTCTGCCCAGACTCTGTCCATGAAGTCCAGAGGACTGGTATTTTGGCTTACCCAAATTGCCCAAGACTTTGCTAGCCTAAGGCCACCACTATTTACTGTAGTATTTAAGTATTTCTTAATCATTTAATATGTATTTCCATGTCACTGAAGTTTTTCAACTTTGTGCCTCTAACCCCAGTTTTTCCATAAGCCCTGTGGTTTTTATTGCATGATTTTGCACAGCTTGGTGCTTTTTGGAAATACATGCTAAATTATAACAGAACTGACTGTACTACATATATTTGGAAAAGTATTTCCAAAACCCACCAGCAAGCCCAGTGCTAGATACCTTTTGGTTTATCCTGTAATCTCCTGGCACTTCTACTACTATCAAGGAGCCTGTTCCAGCCTGTTAAGGCTTCACCATGCAGTGCCCTACATGGAATTTCTTTTCTTTCTCTCATTCTTGTCAGGCTAACACACATTTGACTCCTGAAGAAAGATGCTCTAAGGTATTTATCCTAGAAAGGCTATGACATACTAGTTCTTACTAAGGTATTACAAGCTGAGGTTTCTACATATTGTCAGAAGGCCATATTTTTGCCCGTAAGGACAAATGTCTAATGGTGAAATTACAGCTATCAGAACAGGCTTTCTTTGAACTGAGAATGGGGACATGAGGAATTCTCAGCACCCTCACACCGCCTGCCCACTTTGTCTGCATCTACGGGCAGCCAATCGCGAAGGGCCTCAGAGCTGCTTCCTGGGAAGCAGGAGGCATTGGTACTCACCACAGTCACATAGGAATTGTACGGCGCTTTCATGCTGTACCATGCTGCCTACACCCTGGATCCAGCCGCTGCGCACAGAGGGATCCTCCCAGGCAGGCCTGCCGAGGGGCCCGGCTTCACTGAAAAGGCTGAGCAACACCTCCCCCTGCTGACTCAACAAAAAAAAGCAAAACGTGAGTACCTGCCAATCAACATTTCCTACATGTCAACTGAGAGAATAATAGCTGACATTTACATAACATTTTAAGGTTTACAAAATGTTTCCAACACAATGTCTCATTATGATATCTTAACATTCTGCTACTTAAATCCAATCTGAGAGCTTTTTCTAGATATTATGATTTAGATGTCTTAATAAAGGTGCCTGCCATTGAGAAAATCACTCTAGCTTTCTATATGTCTGAGCAAAAATAGATATTTATGCCCACTTGTTCAAGGCAGCAGTTTTTTCTCCCATAAACTCTTAGTTAAAACAGCCCCATATTTTCTCTTTAAGAGAGGAAGGCAAGTTTTTGGAGAAGAAACACTTCAGACCACCATATCCACAAAGAAACTATTACCTGATTAACTTTCTAATTAAAAGAAAAAAAAAAGTCAAGTCCCTAGTCCAAAACTTTCAATGATTCCCCACTGCCTAAAGGACACGTATAAATCCCTAAACCTAGAATTCAAAACCTTCCATAAGACCTACCCTGACAGCCTTATCTTCTATGATATCCTTATATAAGCCTTACATTTCGGCAAAACTATACTTCTTTCCATTTCCTATACATGATTTGTGTTTTCCTGTCCCCATACCTTTGCTCAGGCTGCTTCCTGATGAAATATTGCCTATGCTTTATGCTCTAGTTCAAAATGCTGATATTTCACGAAATCTTCACTGAATCACCTGATAGAATTCTCTCTTCCTCTCCTCCTTAACTAGCTATCTTCTGACTCACTGTGCTTCCTAACCTTCAACCTTCAGTCCTTAACACCCAATTCAATACAACAAACATTTACTAACTGTGTTTTTCTGATACTGGGGATGCAAAGATGAAAAAAGATATAGTCCTTACTCTCAAAGAACTTATCAAAAAAGTAGAGGGATGAGATATGTATATCATGACTACAATATGTTTTAAAATTGCTAAGTATATAGGAAAGCTCAAACAGAGTGACCTAAGAGACTAGACTTCAAGGTATAAGAACATTTCTAATCTGGAGGAAAGACAGTAGGGCACACTCCACACAAAAGTGGCACCCAATCTGGGCCTCAAAGGCAGGGAAGGATGTCAATAAACGAAGATGGGGAACAGTAAGTATGCTGCAAAGAGGTAGGAGAGGGCAGAATGAGAAAGGGGAGGAGGGAGTTACCCAGTTTGGTGGAAACCTAAGTACATCAAAGGAACTACTAGAAATAAAATTGCAGTGGTACACTGAAGGGGATGTGGAGGGTCCTGAGTGCAAAGCTGGGGAGTTGATATTTCATTCAGCAGACAGCAGTAATAGCCCCACCTCCCGGGCTGTTGTGAGCATCAAAAGAGATAGTAATCATAAAGTGCTTAGGCACTACAGAATGCTGTTTACTACTGCCACGTCTGTACCTTCTTCTCTCCTCCTCCTACTTCCATTAGGGAGAAGAGACTGAAGAAGGAAAGAATAGAAGGCTATGAATCAGAGAATAAAAGCCTAGAAAGATAGAAAGGAAAAAGAAGTAATGAAGAGAATAAGGAAAAGAAATCCTTTTAAGAAAAAAGCATAGAAAATGAAAAACAAAACAAGCTGAATTGAAGAATATGAAGGAGGATTTAAGTTGACTTCTTAACTCAGAAGAATAAAAATAGGGAACAAAGTTAATTATCCATTTGGTACTTCTAAAAGACCAGGAGTTGCAATCATGCTATCACACAAGACAAAAATTTACAACATAAACAAAAAAACTACATTTATGCTGAAAGGCACCACAGACAACAACCCAATGTCAATATTAAAGTTATAGAGTTCCTAACACCCTCGCCCCAAATTCACTTTCCAGCCTTATTCCACTTCAGAGACCTCCTTCACAAACTGTCCAGTCTAGTCCATCAGGGACCCTCCCTCCCTGGTCTGCATCCATCATATCTGTCTCCCATCTCCATGCCTTTGCACTAGCTTTCTTCTGTTCCTGGAATATATTTTGTCCTAACTTTCACCTCATAGAAGCCCAATTCCCATCAAGATACAGCTCAAACACAACCTCCCGACTCCCCATTTGGTAGTGCCTTTCCCCCAAATTACCTTTTATCTCTTTTGTACATACTTAAATATGTACATATTATCCCCTGATAAAATTTAACTCCACGAGGGCAGGTTTTCACTTTTGTCCCCATATCCCTGGTACCCAGCGTGATGGCTGGAACTTAGTAGATACTCAATAAATGCTTACTGATCAACTGAAGTCAGTGAGTCAAGTCAACAAACATTTGTTAAATACTTACTATGTGCCAGGCACTGTGCATGGCAAATGCAACAAGCATACAAAAGCAAAAACACTCCCTGCCCCTCAAGGAGTTCATAATGTAATGGGGAGATGAATATCTCCCCATTACATTCAACTGTGGCATTTATTCATAACTAAACATGTAACAACTATACAAACAAGATTTATTCAAGATAAACTGAAGATCAGAGGGAAGGCCCGAACACTGAGAAAAGATTCTTGTAGAGAAGGCTTCTTGTAGAAGGTAAGCTCTGCAATGAGACTTGCAGGAAGTCAGGGAAGCCAGGAGGCAGAGGTGAGGAGGGAGAGAATTCCAGGCATGAGGGACAGCCAGTGAAAAGGAATGCAGTCAGGATATGGAGTTGTTTTCTATGAGGGACAGCAGGGAGGCTAGTGTCACTGGATCACAGAATAATATTAATATTAACAATAACATTCATATGGCACTTTAATGTTTGCAACATATTTTACATTACAAATTTTAACTTGTCTTATCCTCTTAACAATCCTGGAAGGTAGGTACTATTATTATCCCTGTTTTACAGAGGAGGAAAATTAGGCTAACAGAGATTAAATGACTTGCCCAGGGTCACCGAGCTAATAAATAAGTGCTTGAATCCACATTTAAACTCAAGTCTCTTTGACTTCACCTCCAGAGCTCCCTTCACTGATTCACCTCAGCTGCAGTACATGGAGAGAGAAAGGTGGAAGAGGACTGAAAAAGCAAGAGGGTCAGGTTATGAAGGAATATCAATAGCACCTCACCTTTAATGAAGCATGTTCAAAGACATTACTTTTCAAGGGTTAAATATTTTTTTTAAGGCTACTTTCGTAACTCATGGAGTCTGAATGCAAATCGAAGTATACTATTTTTCGCTTTTTTTTTTCATGTTTTTTTTGCTTCTGTTTTCTTTCATAACATGACTAATATGGAAATGTTTCGCATGATTACACATGAATTGCCTATATCAAATTGCTTACCATATCGGAGAGGAGTGAGGGGAGGGAGAAATATAGGAAGGGAAAGAATCTGGAATTCAAAATTTCTAAAACTGAATGTTAAAAATAGTTTTTACATATAATTGGGGGAAAATAATTTTTTTACAAAGCTACTTTTATAACCAGAAAGTCTTTTTTTCAGATAAAATATAACAGTCCACATTTTCTTTGTGTACTATAATTTCTACGAATGACCACCAGATAACTATGTAGTCTCTGTGGCAATTACTGCAGGCAGGCACTCTCCCACTATCTACCCTATTATTTTTCTCTCCCTCATGTGTTTTCTCCCTTCCTGTTTTTCTTGTTTTGTCACTCTCTCTTTTGTTTCCTCTTTCATGTAGGTTTTAGGCACCCAGGGGCACTGTTTGTTCGAGCTATGGCCTTGAGGGCTAGAAAAATTACTGAGTCCTGCTTATGAGCCTGGGATTTACCATCATTTTCATACTATTTTTAATTCTTACACAGAATTACAAACATGAATGGGAATGATGGCGTACAGCTAGGTAATGGTTTCCCAACATTTAATCAGAGCTATGATTTCCCTGATATAAGGAATTCCACATGAGGAAATCCCCTCTACCAGTGCCAAATAGCATCTGTTCTCCAACATATAGTTTCAGAAACTAGATTTTGAGGCTTGAGGTACCAGATGGGAAATAACATACTAAGGATCACAAGGTCAGTTTGCTTCAGAGACAGAATGAGAAACAAGATTTTCCTGACTCTAGAGCCAGTGATTCCCCACTGACCACTTTCTCTCCTTCCAGATACCCTCTTTTCTCTAGGACTCGTTGAACAACTCCTTGTCTCCCTGGCTTGCTGATCATCTCTATCCCAGCCCTTAAGTAAATTATATCCCAAGGTGTCACATGTGTTCTCTCTCTCTGATTCATTAGCTTCCATGGGTTTAGTTACTGCAGAGGATGGACAGATCCAGCCACAAGTTTTCTCCTGAATTCTAGGCCTGTGCCACCAACTCTCTGGTGGACATTTCAAACTCTCAAACAGAACTCAAATCGACCCCCTCTACCAAACTTTCTTATTTTGGCTGAGGGAAATGCTTTTTTCAGTCCCCCAGGTGTGTAACTTTAGCATTATCCATGGATCTGTCCTTTATCCCTCACAGCCTACCAGTTACAAACCTGTTTCTACCTCTATCAAATCTCTCCCAGCTGTGTGCCCTTCTCTCCACTCACCCTGCCACCACCTTTGTTCAGGTTATCATCATTCACTTAGACTATTACAACAGCCTCCTAATTAGTGTCCCTGTTTCAATCTCAATCCACCCTCCACAGCTTCCAAAGTGATATTCCTTACACCCAGAGCTGACCACTACTAACCTTCTCAATAAATTCTAGTGCTTTCCTATAAATAAAATATAAACTCCTGTGTTTAACTTTTAAAGTCCTGAACAGCCCAGCCTTGATCTTTATCTTTCCAACTTTATTATACATAAGTCTTCCTTCCTGCTTTCCCTACAGTGCAGTCAAATCAGCATCGGTGCCCAAACTCCCATCTCTCATGTTCTGCTGTGGTTGTCCCACATACCTAGGATGTGGTGTTTCCTAACCTGTGCCCCCAAGAATCCCTCACCAAGATGAAGCTTCAGCACTACCATCCACATGGGCCTTTTATGATCTCACCCAACTGCCAGTGCCCTTCCTAACAATATTGCAGTTATTCTGTATGTATGTATGTACATACACACACACACACACACATTCTCTCTCTCTCTCTTCATCTTTCCCACAAGAAGGTAAGGTAAGCTCCCTAAGAACAGGAACTGTTTCACTTTCTATTTTTGTATCTCTAACACCTAAGAGTTTCTGGCACACAGGAACCACTTAATAAAATGCTCGTTATAAGATGAGGGATTGACACTCCATTCTGCTAGGATTTAAGACATATCTTTCTCTGGTACTTTTAAGTTTACAAAGCACTTTCCTCACAACAAACCTCTGAAATGGATAGGCTACTATCCTCATTCTATAAGGAAACTAAGGTTCAAATTGAATTTACTTGCCCAAAATTCATATGAGCAAACCCGGGAATAAAACAGAAAAACAAAAAACAAACCTAAAGCCTTTTCCCCTAAAGCACACTACCCCCATGGCCTAGCAGCCCTGCTGTGTCCATTCACAGCCTTGGAAGGGATTCAGAGCCTATTTAATCCAGCCCATAGTTGAAGAAGAGCTCCCTCTACATCAAAAACAACAAATTGGCATTCAGACTTTGCTTAAAGACTTTTAGTGAAGGGCTGGCTCCCCATACCCTATTCTAAAGCAGGCCATTCCACTTTTGGGTAACCGAAGAAGTTTTACTTTAGCATCAAGTTAAAATTTTTATATCTCTCTGAAGTATTCATCCTTTGCTTCTAGTTCTGTCATCTAGGGCCACAAAGTCTAATCCCTCTTATATATGCCAGTCCTTCAAATACTTGGACAGAGCTATCATACAGGCCCCCCAAGTCTTCTCATCTCCAAATTAAACATCATTAGTTTTTTCAACTGATTCCCATGTGGCATATCTCAAAGCCCTTCACTATCCTAGATAGTTCACTCTCATCAATCCCTAACTTTTGGGTGTCCTTCCTACCATGTGGCCCCCACAATTTAAAACAATATTATAGATATGGTCTGACCCAGAGTCCACTTTCTCCCTAGTCCAGGATTCTTTGCCTCTTACTACAGTCTAAGACTTATTAAATTCTTTGGCTTCCATATACCATTACTGATTTCCACGGATCTTGCAATCCACTAAAAAAGCTAAAACTCTTTTCAAATGAACTGCTATCTAACCACAACTGCTCAACCTTATGCTGGTAAAGATGACTTTCTGAATCCCAGGGTAAGACTTTACCATGTATTTCTATATATCATCCCATTTGATATGACCCACTATTCTGGCCTGTTAAAATCTTTTTAAATCCTGACTCGGTTATCTAATATTAGCCATCTCTCTCAGCTCTGGGTCATCTAAAACTTTGTTGTTTTTGATGTAGAGGGAGCTCTTGTTCAGTTATGGGCTGGATTAAATAGGCTCTGAATCCCTCCCAAGACTGTGATACTGTGAATGGACACAGCAGGGCTGCTAGGTCATGGGGGGAGTGTGCTTTAGGGGAAAAGGCTTTAGGTTTATTTTTTGTTTTAATCCCAGGCTTGCTAGTTATTAACTTGCATGATAAACATGTCACCTATGCTTTTATCTAATTCACTGGCAAGAATGTTAAATAGCACATAGGTTTCTAGTACACTCCACTGGAGAACTTTCTCCATGTTGATATGGAACCAATAATGACTACTTTTTGGGTACACCCATGTACCCAAGTCCAAATCCACCTACTGGTCTGTACTACCACCTAGCTTCCATCTCTATATTTTTTACTAGGAAGGACTCTGTCAAATGCTTCAGTAAAAATCTACATAGCATTTTCCTGATCTACCATCAGTCTAGGAACCAAATTTTTTTTTAATTAATTTATTTGCTTTTAGTTTTTAACATTCACTTCTATAAGATTTTGAGTTCTAAATTTTCTACCCCCCGCCCCGCTCCCCCTTTCCCAAGACAGCAGGCAATCTGATATAGGCTATCCACATGCAATCAAACATATTTACACATTAGTCATGTTGTAAAGAAGAATTAGAACCAAAGGGAAAAACCACAAGAAAGAAGAATAAAAAAAGAAGAGAGAAAACAGTATGCTTTGATCTACATTCAGACTCCATAATTCTTTCTCTGGATGTGTATAGCATATTTCCAATATGAGTCTTTTGGAATTGTCTTAGATCCCTGTATTGCTGAGAGGAGTTCAATCTATCAAAGTTGGTCATCACACAATGTTACTGTTACTGTGTTAGGAACCAAAGTTTAGTAATTATCTTTTTGTAAATTATTTATAAAGTATCTATATAAGGCATTGGAAGTCTTTCTCTTATTCTTAAAATATTTTGTGAATGCCAGTGCAGTTACCTATAAACCAATTTTTAATGGCTTCACCATTCTCTGGACATAGGAATAGGGACCAAGTTATAACTTCATTGGAATACTGAACTCCCAAAGAGAAAACTCACTCTACTAATGCAGACTGGCACCTCATCTGAGTTTAACTATCCCAGGGTCATATATTAAGTAGGAGTCAAAGACAGGACTTGACGCAGATAAGTTCCTCAAGTCTTCCTGGCTTCAAAGCTGACCCTCTAACCACACAAGTTTTATACAAAATAAAATCAATTAACTTTTGAAGAATGCAAGTTTTAAACCATACCTCTAAGATAATTTACACTGAACTCAGCTATGGTACAGTTTCACACAAAATCTCACTCTAATATAAAAGATACATAAAAATAGTTACAAATAAAGATTTCTTTGAATTGTGTATGTATGCATGCATATGTACAAGAGTGCACATATGCACGTGTCTTGTGTGTATTTGCATATTCAGGGTGTCCCAAAAGTCTGAGTACAGCTGTAAGCTATAAAACTACATCCTGCTTCTTTAGTCAAGTAACAGATAAGAAAATATATGAAGGCACATATCTCAAGTGAAAGGCCAGAACACTGCTTTAGTCGATTTAAGAAATATAAAAACTAGAGGTGGGCCACCAGAGGTTTTAGCGGATCTCTGCTGCAGAATTTACAGAAAAACAAAAAGACATGAACAAGAATTACATAGAGTGAAAAGATATAGAAGGATTGAAATCTCTATCAGTGGAAGATGTACCCATCCAGACAAGAGAATGGATTCATTCAAGTGTGTATATACAATATACAAGTATAAGGTATACATGTATATATATGTATGCATGTTAGTAAAACCCCATATAACTACAACAACCTTTCAACCAAGCCTAATTTTACAAGCCACAGCATCCAAGAAGTCACCACTAAACTCACCTGGAGATACTGAAAGCTGTTTTCGTGGGCTGCAAATAGTCCTGCAAGACGTAGAGCAAAGGAAAGGATATTGGAATTCACATCCTGTAGTTTCAGCACATGAAAGAGCAGTTCTGTCAGGCAAGGATTCTCCTGTAATACCAGCAGACTAGATTCTGTGGAATACACAAGCATCAAAAAAGGATGATTCTTCCGTTACCTGTCGGGAAACTATTTTGTATCCTCTTCTGGTATCAAGGTACCCATTTCCCTCAAGAAGTTTTCATCCTTGCCCTTCTAAAGAACCTACCCATATTCATAACACTCATCTACCATAATCTGAAGATTCTCTTAAACCTTAATTAAAATTAGAATTTAAAACACAAACAACCCTAATAATTCCCCCCTAATCCAACTTGTCTTCTTTCTCTTGGAATCTGTAGTAAAGTATGGTGGACAGCATATCCATTTATTTAGACATGTGGAGCACTGTTGAGTCATCATGTACCATGTCATAATTCTCTAAATACATCCATCAGCCTATGGGTAAACAGGGAGCAAACACTACCACAATTACCTGCTTCAGTTACTGTCTTAAACCAGTCTAGTAGTTTTTCCAAACAGGTATCATCAGCTACAAACTGCTTTGGGTCTACCAAAACTGCACAGACAGAAGGTAGGAGCCGTGAACATTCAATGTCCATAGTGAATCCAGTGGGTCCTGTTAATGAAATGTGAAAAAAAACAACACCACTTAGACCCAATATTCAAGGCCAAGTACAGTCACAGCAGAAACCAAGGTTCTGGTAGTTCCCATCAAGTTAGAGGATTTGGTATACTTGGCTAGAATTATCTCATCTCTTATTTCTTCAAGTAATCCAGATTGGGGAAGGAGCCAAGAGACATTAACCAGTCCATGGCCAGAGCCCCGCGATTACTTAGCTGGGGGTGTGGATCTTGCCCCCTTGCCTAGGGAAGTGGCTCCTAAAGTCAGGGACTGGCTAGCTGTGGCACAGTGTAGGGCACAGAGGGGACTTAAATAAATATCTGCTTGTTCCCAGTCCTAAGCAGGGAGTTCCTCAGGACATAGATCACGGACCGACCTGGTGGAGAGGGGACGGAAGACCTCTGAGTCAGTCCTGTCTTTTGGCCCGTATTTTTTTCCTTTCTTTGGAGGAAGGAGAGGGAAGTATGGGGAGAAAACACTAAGCTGATTTCAAGCCCTATGTTCCACAGGGTCCTTGATCTCCGGCACTGCTCGTGCGGGCTGATCCCTTCATTTTAAAGATAAGGAAACTGAGGCTCTGGGAAGTTAGGTGAAGGGTGGAGAGGCCCCCTGGACTACCCCAGCCCCACCCCGGCCCTCGTTAAGCATCGGAGAGGCTTCGCGGGTGTCTGTCCGGGCGCCCCGTTTCAAGGGATGTGTGTGGGGCGTGTCGCAGGGTCCAGGGTGTGAAGGGGCCAGGGCACACTGCCATGAGCACGAGAGGTCTCCGAATGGGGGGAGGGGAGGGAATGGAGGTCGGGGGCGAGGGTCTCACAAGCTCGGGGGGCTTCGCAGGGGGGTGGGAAGGCTCCCCGGGCCAGGCCGGAGGCCCCCCCCCCCCGAGATCGCGGCTGCCTCGCCCAGTTTGGGGTTGGGAGCGAAGCGCCCCCCCATCCCGGACAGGGATGAGGCCCCGCAGAACTGCTCCTAGCCGGGCTCCCCCATCCCCACCGCTCCCGAGAAGGTGAGAAGATAGGATGGGGGCCGGGAAGCGCTCCCCGGCCTTCCCGGGGCTGAGCCCCCGCCTCGAGACCCTCACCAGCTCGGCTACACTCCGCTCCGTCGGCGCCGCCTCGCCCCGCCCCTTCCCTCGCGCTCGGTCCTCCGGCTCAGACCACCTCAGAGAGCGGCGGGGGGGAGGTCGGGGCAGAAGGAAACTCCGTCCTGGAGCAAACGCAGCAAGATTGTTCAAGGACTAGCTCGGGAAAAAACCTCTCCCATCTTTCTGGCAGAACTGATCCGTCTCGGAGCTTTGCAAAATGGCGCACAAACACAGAGGCATTTCACCAGACTCCCCTATCTGCGCACTTAATAGTTGGTGCCGATGCCGAGGCTGCGCTCAGTAGGCGGGACTACGTCTTAGGAAGTGGGCGGGGTCGCGTAAAGGGGCGGGGCTGCGTCTGTCTAGGAAAGCATGTGTAACGGAATTCTTAAATTGTGAAGGGAAGAACCGGGCAAAGTTCAGGGGTCATAGCATTTAAAGCTGTAAGGGACCCTAGAGAGGAGAGAACCTAACTCCGTATCTGAAATAAAAATGGGCGAGGCAGTTGTTTTTTGTGGTGTAGTGGGAAGGGTGTTGGGCCTGCTGGCACAGATTTGCAGTTTGAGAGTTAGGGCCTTCTGGTCTACCCCATGCAGGCAAGCTGTGCCCAGCATCACCTCTGCTGAAGGACCTCCAAGGATGGGGGTCCTATAACTTGGGGGGAGGAGGGGAGGGCCTATTCCACTTGTAGAAAAAGCCAATTGTTGGGAAATTTCTTCTGACATCGAGCGCCTGAAACTTCCCTCCATTCTGACCTTTGGGGCCAAACACAGCAAGTCTGATCTGTCTCACAAAGAGCATGGCTTCTGCCTTTCACATCAGGCAGCCCTTCCTATACTTGACCAGTAGCTAATATGCCCCTCCTCTTCCTCTTCTCCTACCCCTCCAGGGTAAACATCCCCAGGCCCTTCAACTGACCCTTATGCACCATCTAATTCAACCCCTCCATTTTATAGATGAGGAAACTGAGCCCCACCCAAAATGAAACAACTTGCCCCAAGTCACACAACATGTACCTGATGGAGAGAGATAAGAAGGCAAGTTCTCTGTCCAACTGAATGGCCTTCTTAAACCATAGTGTTCAGTCCTGAATGCAATACTGCAAATAATGTCTGATTAGGAAAGAGAGGATACAAATGCAACTGTCCCCTCCCTACTCCTAGAAGCCATGTGCCTCTCAGTGCAGTTTAAGATTAGGATGTCCATAACTTATATTGAGATAGGAATCCACTGAAGCCCCCAGATCTTTTACAGAACTGTTATCTAACCATGTCCTTTCCATCTTTTACATCTGATTTTTTTTTTTGTACACAAGTGTAAGACTTTACGTTCATCCTTAATGAGTTTCATTTTTATTGGATTCATCCTAGTTCTAGCTTGGCAAAATCCTTTGGGGTTGTGGCTCTGTCATCCAGGGTATTAGATATCCCTCCTTGTTTGAGGTCAGCTGCAAATTTGATGAGCATCTCATGTCTTCTATGCCTTTAAAGTCATTGATAAAACATATTAAACAGGGCCAAGCACAGGTTTCTTAGTCTTGAAGTCAGTAGATATGGATCGGAATCTCGACTGCAACACTTATGTGATCATGAGTAATCCACTTAACCTGTTTTTTCACCTGTAAAATAATCATAATACCTGCTTGTCTTCCTCATCTGATTTATGAAGACAGTGCTTTTATTCATTGCTTCATAGTTTAGTTCTTATGAAGTCTTTTTTTTATCACATATTAGACTGCAGCTGTGGAAATTTTCAGAACTGTTCATTGAGATCAATATTTATTTGAAAAAAAGAAATCCTTCTGGACAATCAACCAAAGTATTTTTTTTTAGCCCAATAGTTGAATAGGTTTAAGTCTGTTTGCACTGGCTGTGCCTTCATAACTTAATAGAAATGTAGTGACTTGCACTAAATAGATCATTCTGAAATATGATTTGAGAAGACTTGTTCAGTTGTGTCTGACTCTTCTTGACCCCATGAACAGACCCTTCTATCCTCCACTATCTCCCAAAAATCTGTTAAAGCTCACCGATTCCATAACATTATCTCTCCATCTTGACCTCTAGAAGACTAGTATATGGCCAAGAAGTAAGATCACATCTAATTTTCATAACTGTCTGCTTGTTTGTGGATCTTTGTATTTTAATGTGACATAATGATCTACAAAGCTACTAAGTCATCATAGTAATATTATTGTTCAACTCTGGGGTGTGGATAGAAAAGTATTTTTTAAAATGTTACGTAAATCTCGAAAGGAATAGGGAGCAGACCCATTTTTTGCTTGTGCAAGGACTTTACCAGGTGAGGAAATCCTTTTACCAATGCACGTCAACGTGTTTTCTGCAATTTATAAAAAGCAGATATGGTGCTAGCTAGTAAAGACACTGTGGAATTTGAAACCCAAGAACCAGAGTCAAGACCCTGAATCATTTGTAATCTGGGTGACCTTTGGTAAAATGATTAACTTTTCTGGGTCTTCACCTTCCTCATGTAAAATGAGGGGTTAAACTGGATGATTTCTTTCCAACCCTAAATCTATACTCCTCTGGCAGATCTTAAATAGAACAAAAGCTTTATGAAGGTAGAGACTTATTTTTGTATTTTCATCCCCAAAACCTATCAGAATGCCTTGCTCTTAGAAGTCACATAACCTAAATGTTTGTTGAATTGTTGAATTGAATAGCAAGTGCTCAATAAATTCAAGAGAAAAATCTGAAACTAAATTATTATTTTAACATCATAGAAAATGGCCACTGGGAGGTGTTATTGCTCCACCATCATGGTCAGACTATTTTTACTAGAAGGCAAGGGCCTTGAGGTTAACTAGGCCAGTTCAACTGATTGGGTTTAGTGACCTCTCAATTATCTTTGACACTGTTGACAATATCATCCTCCTGGGTACTCCACCCTCCTTGTGTTTTGGTGACCTTGTCTGATTACTTCTACTTGACTTTCTTTGTTGTATAATAATAACGATAGCTGACATTTACATCATGCTTTTTAGTTTAGAAAATACGTAACACACCTGATCTTGAGGAAGTGCTGCTTGGCTTACAGGGGCTTAGGATATTGTACCACTACCTGTTCTGTACCCAGACATCTGGTTTGGATTCAGTTTAGTTCTTGAGGATCCTGCTTCTAATGAGAGGGGGTTAGACTCCCTTTTCTCATACCCATATGCTTATTAAATCCCTGTATCCTGGAACCCCCAGGGATAATTTATTTATATCTCAGGTTATGACTTGTATTTAGGTCTTGCCAAAAAGAGGGAGTAAAAAGAGATATTTAATTTATATGACCTGGGTATAGGACAGGTCATTTATTCCTATATATGCAAGAAATGCTAAAAAAAAAAAACCCAAACATTAAAACACCAAAAGCACAATTAACAGAACACAATTCAGTAATTTAACTTTTAGATACTGGTACAGTTAACTGGGAGGCTAAAACTCAAATCTCCTCAGAACATAAATCAGTCTTCAGGCCAACTAACTAGACAGTTTACATTTCAACTTGGCACTGTCCAAACAAACCATTTCTAGTATGTTTGCTGATAAAACAGCCAGTCTGAGGTCAGTCCTCTTGTCAACGACCATCCACTACTAATTTCTAACCCCTATGAGACCCAGGACTTCCAGATCTGTGAAGCTCCAAAGGTCGCTTCCAATCCTGAACATGTCCATCTTGAATTTGCTGCTCAAGTCACCTATTCAAGGAAAGGAAACAAAAAAGGCCAATCTAAATGTAGTCTCTGCAAATTCCTATGCTTTCACTGTGATGTGGTTGTGGCCCCACAGTAGCTGGGGTGTGAGAATGGGTTCCTTGCTCCCTGGGATCTGACACTCCAAAGCTGGAGAGGAAGGGAAAGGTGAGTGGGCAGGATACTCCTTTTTATAACATCCATTGAGTCGTGGTCAGCAATTCTGACTACACAGTATAGCTGGACACAGTCTCCATCCCACCCCTCACCCCCCAATCATTCCACCTCCTCCATTTTCCATGGCCATCCAGACCTAGAAATGACAACTTGAACAGGTTCCATGGGGGGAGGGGGTAGAGGGGAGACACACATACATTATTATCTCTGAACCTTTCAACAGCCTTGTGAGATAGGAACTAGATACTGTTATCTTCATTTTACAGATGAGGAAACTGAAGCTTTTAATCACAGAGTTTAGTAAGTATCAGAAGTAGAATTTGTAGTATAGTGGAAAGAGTGCTGAACTTGGAGTCAGGAGGGACCTGGGTTAGAATTCGGCACTTGACACATATATTACCTTTGCAAGTCACTTAACAACCTCTCTGAGCCTCAGTTTCTCTCACCTGTAAAATGGGGATAATAATAGAACCTACCCCTCAGGGTCGTTGTGAGGATCAAATGAAATACAAGGCTTTAAAGAGCTTTGCAAAAGTCATATATAAATATTAGCTATTGAATAGAGGTCTTTCCGACACCAAATACAACAATCTATCTACCACTCCATACTGCTTCTCAATTTGGCACTACTTTTAAATGAATTTTATCATTATCTTTTGTTTTTACATCACCTGCATTTCCCCATGTGTCTGTCCCTCCTTCTCCTCCTAGAGAGCCATATCTTAGAACAGAAAAAAAAAAGAAGTTCGACAAAACTAAGGTAGGGCCTAATTTTTCCATGTTCCCTATCCATAGCCCCCCACCTCTTCAAAGAAGTATGGGAAGTGCCTTCTCATAGCTCTTCTCTGCAGCCAAACTTGGTCATTATAAGGTTGAAGTATTCAGTTTAAATGGTTTTATTGCTTTGTTCTTTCCAGTTTACATTGCTGGAGTCATTGTGTATATTATTTTCCTGATTCTCATTTTTCAGTGTGCATCCATTTCTATGTCTTCCCATACTTCTCCATATTTATCATATAGCAGTGCACTTTTATAAAGGCAAAGAACTGCAAACAAAGTAGATTCCTGTTGATGGAGGTGTGGTTAAAGAAATTATGAAACATGAAAATTATGAATTATTATCCCCTTCGCATACTTTATTCCTTTAACTTCTCAATTGGCTTCTCTTGTTTTATTGCAGTTGCTAGCATTTCTAGAGCTATGTCCCATAACAGAGGGAAAAATAGGTATTCCTGATTTATTCCTATATTTATCAGGAAAGCTTCTATTATTTCCCCCTTAAATATAATGCTTGCTTTAGTAAATAAAAATGCGTGGTTTTATTTAGATACTTTTTATGATATTAAAAAAATCTATACTTATTCTTTGTAGAGTTTTTAGCATAAGTTATATTATGTCAAAGGCATTTTTTGCACTATTAATATAATCATGTGGTTCTAGCTATCTTTGTTTTTTAATATGATTGTTATTTTCCTAATGTTGAATTTTCCTTGGATTCCTAGTATAAATGTAACCTGATGATAGTGAATGATTTTTTGATAAATTATTGTTAGTCTTAGTAGGATTTTATTTAAAATTTTTGAATTGATATTCATTAATAATATTGGTTTCTTAAGATATGGAGATTAGGAAACAAGCATGCCTTTCCCAACCAGGGAGGAAGGGAGGAATCCCCAGCCTTAAGTCTCTCCCTCTGGATGATCTCAACAAGACAGGATCTACCCTTACAGGGTTCATGGCTCAGGTACTGTTGATGCTAACCCATTTTCACTTCCTTGGTGAGGATTCTGCTTTCCCAGTTTCCCAACTCAGCTTCCCAGGGAACCATCTGCACTGTTTCCCTCCTGTTCACCTCTCTTCCTCTTTTTTAGATGCTTTGAGGCTATGGTTTCTGCCCTTTAGGATAGGAAGTCTCATCTGTCAATCATAGTCTGATCCTATGGAGTCCATATGATACTTAACCTTTTAAGGGTTGAGAGAAACACTGGGGATTTATATCCTGCCTAGTAGATGTTGATACAGTTTGAGAGGTTCAGGAACCCCCCAAAAAACTCAAGTACTGGACAAGGTTCTCTGGAATGAATTCATGGAATCAAGCAGTCTATAAGTCAAGGTGGTAAAGGCTTATTGTAATGCCAATATGGTGGGCAGAGTTTCTTAAGGAACTTGCAGCTTAACAGGAATGATGCTAAAGCTGATATAGGAAACATTAAATATGATTATCTGGCAGATTTACTAATTAGGTGATCACTTACAATCTTGGTCATTGGTGTCATTCACTATTGGAAACCAGGGGAAGGGGTATTTCAGGGGTGTATTCTTTGTCTGTTATGTCTGCAGCAAGATAGTTTTGAGAATTGATGTCTATAGTTTGACCTCTGGATTGAATTTGATAACTTTGGGAATCAATACATGGTAATTCTGTGGTTACAAGATAGTGCTGTTTTCACAAGAGAATTTCTTCAGAGGTTAGTTTGTTCTTGTGATGGGGAAAAATAGTTTGTCTTACAGGGGTCCACTCATGAGTAATTGTGGGGAATATTGAATCCAAATTCCAGAATTCCCAGATAGAGGAGGAAATATTGCACAGCCAGAAAGAAAAAATTTGAGTACTGCGAAAATACAATCAGGATAATACAAGATCTAGCAGCTTCTACCTCAAGGGATTGAAGGACTTGAAATATGAGAGAAGATGCCCCTAAGTTCATGTCATTCTTATTGTATGTTCTCAGTAAAAATCCCTTTTATAACAGTTAACTGATGGCAGCAGGTTGATTCTAAATTGAGGGAAGCATACCAGATGGGGGCTCAAGAAAAAAATCACTAAAAAATGATCAAGTAACTTTAAAAAAATAGAACTAGAGGGTGAACTCTTATCCCAATGGGGGACAGATGCAACAAAAATAGATAAATTAGATACTATCAATTACATGAAAGTGAAAACTTTTGCATGAACAAAATGGACACAACTTGGATAAAAATGGAAAGCAAGTGACTGGGAAAAATCTTTGTTATCCAATAACTTTTAATAAGGGGCTGCTATCCAATATTTATAGGTAACTAAAAAGATATATAAGATTATGAGGCATTCCCCAATATTGTGAAAGGATATGAACAAACAATTCTCAATACAATTACAGATTATTAACAATTATATGAAAGAATGTTGCAGATCACTAGTGTATAATGGGAATGGGAGTGACTGACTGACGTGACTAGCCAAAGAGGGCCCAATCCCTGAAGTTACTTTGAGCATATGCAGTCATATACAGTATCTCCCTGCCTTGCTTCAACTCAGCATGGAGCCTTGGAGAACCTACTCCCAGCTATGAATGACTGAGGGTATGATGCTTTGTGAAGTTTACTAACTAGCTTCAGAGCCTTAAAGACTGAAAAGTCCAGAACTCAGCTCAACTCATCTGGATAGGAGTGAGGCAACAAGTTCTATCTCCCACCAGACTATCATGCGTCTGTAATGCATGGTGCCTGTGTTTCTTTTTGTGTTTACTCTTTTCTAGTCATAGGTGAATAATTATCTGGAAATACAGTTGACAAGGTCCTGACCTTGGAAGTTTTTTTTAATTAATTATTTTTAGTTTTGAAAATTCAATTCCACAAGATTTTGTGGTCCAAATTTTCTCCTCATCTCTCTACTCCTCCCTCCCCTACACTATCCCTTTCCCCCTTAACTTTCCTGTAGGGTAAGATACCCAATTGTATATTATTCCCTCCTGAAGCCAAATCTGGTGAGAGGAAGGTTCACTCATTCTCTCTCACCTCCCTCCTCTTCTCCTCCATTGAGATACCTTTTTCTTGCTACTTTTATGTGAGATAATTTACTCCATTCTAATTTCTCCCTTTCTTCTTCTCCCAATATATTCCTCTTTCACCCTTTAATTTTATTTTTTAGATATCAGCCCATCATAGTCAACTCACTCTGTGCCATCTATCTATCTATCTATCTATCTATCTATCTATCTATCTATCTATCTATCTATCTATCTATCTATATTTCCTCCAAATACCTTAATACTGAGAAAGATCTCATGAGTTATAAATATTCTCTTTCCATGTAGGAATGTCAACAATTCAACTTTAATAAGTCCCTTATTAAATAAGTCCCTTTCCTGTTTACCTTTTCTTGCTTCTCTTGATTTTTGTATTTGAAAGTCAAATTTTCTATTCAGCTCAGGGCTTTTCTCAAGAATGTTTAAAAGGCCTCTATTTCATTGAACATCCATTTTTCCCCCTGAAGTATATACCCAGTTTTGCTGGGTAGATGATTCTGGGTTTTAATCCTAGTTCCTCCGACCTATGGAATATCATAGTCCAAGTGCTTCAGTTCCTTAATGTAGAGCTACTATATTTTGTATTATCCTGATTGTAGCTCTGCAGTACTTGAATTGCTTCTTTCTGGCTGCTTGCAATACTTTCTCCTTGACTTGGGAACTCTGGAATTTGGCTACAATATTCTTAGGAGTTTTCTTTTTGGGATCTTTTTCAAGAGGTGATTGGGGGGGAGGAGCCAAGATGGTGGAGTAGAAAGACTCATGTATGCTAGCTCTGAACCCACAGCCCACAAATTTCCTGTAAAAAGAACTCCCCACAAATTCTGGAGCAGAGCAAGCCACGCACCAATGCAGTGGAGGAGATTTCCGTTCCAGAGAGCCCTGAAAAACTGACCCCAAAGAGCTGTCGCGCACCAGAAAGGGGAGCCCACCCCTGCCCTACCCTGGCCACATGGCCCCAAGAGGAACAGATCCGAGCAGGCTTCTGGGAGGGAACCTCCGGTGGCCACGAAGGTCCCTCCACCCACAGGCACTACAGGTCAGTGAGAGACACTTCTGGGCTGGCCGAGAGGGGAGCAGGGTGTCTCAGTGACTCGGGCCCCCTCGGGAGGCGGTGGCGGAGGCAGTTGCAGAGGCAGCGGCGGCCTGACTGGGACTCCCGGAGCAGGCAGGAGCTCAGGGCCATTACCGAAGGTCTCCCCATAAACCCCCTGAGGGAACTGAGCCTGGGAGGCGGCCCTGCCCCCACCTGAGCACCAGAACTTAAGCTCACATTGAATAGCAGCCCCACCTGCTGCTGAAAGCCCCAAGGCTGGGGAGCAGCATTTGAATCTCAGACCCCAAGCACTAGCTGGGTGGATCTAAGCGGGGGTGGGGAGGAATCTCAGAAGTCAAGTAACTGGCTGGGAAAATACCCAGAAAAAGGAAGAAAAATAAGACCATAGGAAGCTACTTTCTTGGGGAACAAATGTTCCTGCCTTTCAATTCTGATGACAAGGAACAATTCTTACCATCAGGGAAAGATGTGGAGGTCAGGGCCTCTGTGTCCCAGGCATCCAAGGTGGATGTCTGGTGGGCTCAGGCCATGGAAGAGCTCAAAAAGGATTTTGAAAATCAAGTTAGACAAGTGGAGGAAAAACTGGGAAGAGAAATGAGAGAGATGCAAGAAAAGCATGAAAAATGGGTCAATACCTTGCTAAAGGAGACCCAAAAAAATGCTGAAGAAAATAACACCTTGAAAAATAGGCTCACTCAACTGGCAAAAGAGGTTCAAAAAGCCAATGAGGAGAAGAATGCTTTCAAAAGCAGAATTAGCCAAATGGAAAAAGAGGTTCAAAAGCTCACTGAAGAAAATAGTTCTCTCAAGATTAGAATGGAACAGATGGAGGCTAATGACTTTCTGAGAAACCAAGAAATCACAAAACAAAACCAAAAGAATGAAAAAATGGAAGAGAATGTGAAATATCTCATTGGAAAAACAGCTGACCTGGAAAATAGATCCAGGAGAAACAATTTAAAAATTATGGGACTACCTGAAAGTCATGATCAGAAAAAGAGCCTAGACATCATCTTTCATGACATTATCAAGGAAAACTGCCCTGATATTCTAGAACCAGAGGGCAAAATAAGTATTGAAGGAATCCATCGATCACCGCCTGAAAGAGATCCAAAAAGAGAAACTCCTAGGAACATTGTGGCCAAATTCCAGAATTCCCAGGTCAAGGAGAAAATATTGCAAGCAGCTAGAAAGAAAAAATTCCAGTACTGTGGAAATACAATTAGGATAACACAAGATCTAGCAGCTTCTACATTAAGGGATCAAAGGGCGTGGAATAGGATATTCCAGAAGTCAAAGGAACTAGGACTCAAACCAAGAATCACCTATCCAGCTAAACTGAGTATAATACTTCAGGGGAAAATATGGTCTTTCAATGAAACAGAGGACTTTCAAGCATTCTTGATGAAAAGACCAGAGCTGAAAAGAAAATTTGACTTTCAAACACAAGAATGAAAAGAAGCATGAAAAAGTAAACACAAGAATGAAAAGAAGCATGAAAAAGTAAACACAAGAATGAAAAGAAGCATGAAAAAGTAAACAGCAAAGAGAAGTCATAAGGGACTTACCAAAGGTGAACTGTTTACATTCCTACATGGAAAGACAATATTTGTAACTCTTAATCTGGGTAGTTGGTAGGATCACACACACAGGTACATGTGTGCATGCACACACACATACACACATGCACTCACATACAGAGACAGAGAGCACAGATTGAACTGAATAGGATGGGACCATATCTTAAAAGAAATTAAGGTAAATGGTGAGAGAGAAATGTAGTGGGAGGAGAAAGGGTGAAACGGAATGGGGTAAATTATCTCTCATTCAAGAGGCAGGCAGGGGACTTTTTTAGTGGAAGGAAAAAGAGGAGAGCTGAGAAAAAAACATGAAGTTTACCCTCATCACATTCGACTAAAGGAAGGAGTAAAATGCACACTCATTTTGGTATGGAAACCTATCTTACAATACAGGAAAGTGAGGGAGAAGGAGATAAGCAGGGAGGGAGGGATGATGGAAGGGAGGGCAATGGGAGGAGGGAGCAATTTGAAGTCAACACTCTTGGGGAGGGACAGAATCAAAAGACAGAATAGAAACAATGGGGGACAGGATAGGATGAAGGGAAATACAGTTAGTCTTACACAACATGACTAGTCTCAAAGTCATTTGCAAAACTACACAGATAGGGCCCATACTGAATTGCCTGCCTTCCCAAAGGGAATGGGTGGGGAGGGAGGGATGAGGAGAATTTGGAACTCAAAGTTTTAGGAACAACTGTTGAGTATTGTTCTTGCTACTAGGAAATAAGAAATACAGTTAATGGGGAATAGAAAGTCATCTGGCCCTACAGGATAAAAGAGAAGATGGGGACAAGAGAAGGGAGGGAGGATAGAAGAGAGGACAGATTGGTGAGAGGGAAAATTAGAATGCTCAGTGTATTGGGGTGTGGGGAGGGGATAAAAGGGGAGAAAATTTGGAACCCAAAATTTTGTGAAAATGAATGTAAAAAGTTAAATAAATAAATTTATATTGAAAAAAAAAGAGGTGATTGGTGGATTCTTTCAATTTCTATTTTACCATCTGGTAAATATATCAGGTAAGTATATAAGGGCAATTATCCTTGATAATTTCTTGAAAGATGATGTCTAGATTCTTTTTTTGACCATGGCTTTCAGGTAATCCAATAATTTTTATATTATCTCTCCTGGATCTATTTTCCAGGTCATATGATGAGATATTTGATGAGATATTTCACATTGATGAGAAATAATGAGATATTTCACATTGTCTTCTATTTTTTTTTCATTCTTTTGGTTCTGTTTTATAATGTCTTGATTTCTCATAAAAGTCATTAGCTTCTATTTGCTCGATTCTAATTTTTCAATATATAATTTGTTTATTTTTCAGTTCTTAACATTCACTTCCACAAGAATTTGAATTAAAAATTTTCTCCCCATCTTTCCCCAAACCCCTACCCCAGGACAGCATGCACTCCATCCACCCCTTCCTCCGGTCTATCCTCCCTTCTTCTACCCACCCTTCTTCCATCCTCCTTCCTCTCTATTTTCCTGAAGAGCAAAATAGATTTCTATACTCCATTGCCTGTATATTTTAATTTCCAGCTGCATGCTAAAACAATTTTTAACATTCATTCTTAAAGCTTTGAGTTCTATATTCTCTCCCTCCCTCCACACCCACCCTCATTGAGAAAACAAGCAATTCAATATAGGTCATACATGTGTAACAATGCAAAGCACTTCCATAGTAGTTATGTTGTAAAAGACTAACCACATTTCCCTCTGTCCTATCCTGCCCTTCATTTACTCCATTCTCTCCCTTGGCCTGTCCTCCACAATAGTGTCTTCTTCTGATTATCCCTTTCCCCAATTTGCTGTCCCTTCTATTATCTTCCCTTTCATATCCCCATCCCCCTTGCCTTCCTAGTAAAAGATTTCCATATCCAACTGAGTGTGTGTTATTCCTTCCTTAAGCCAAATCCCATGAGAGTAAAGTTTAATTATTTCCTTTTATCTCCCCCCCTCTTCCCCTCCATTGTAAAGGCTCTTTCTTCCTTCTTTTATGTGAGATGATTTGCTACATTCTATCTCTCCCTTTCTTTTACTCCTAGTATATCCCATTCAACAGTAAATTTTATTTTTTTTATTAGGTGTTCTCCCTTCATATTTAACTTACCCTGTGCCCTCTGTCTATATATAATATATATGTATATATACACACACATATACACACACATATACCCATATACATATACATACCTACACTTATATAATATACATATACATACATACCCATACACATTTACATATATAGACATATATGTGTGTGTGCACATGTGTGTATATTCCCTCTAACTACCCTAATAGTGAAAAAAGTCTCATGAGTTTCAAATAACATCTTTTCATGTGGGAATATAAACAGTTTAACTTTAATGAGCTCCTTAAGGCTTCTCTTTCCTATATACTTTTTCATGTTTCTCTTGATTCTTATATTTGAAAGTCAAATTTTCTATTTAGCTCTGGTCTTTTCAACAAGAATGCTTGGAAGGCCTCTATTTCATTGAAATTCTATGTATTCCCCTTAAGTATTATAACTCAGTTTTGCTGGGTAGGTGATTCTTGGTTTTAATCCTATCTCCTTTGACCTCTGGAATATCGTATTCCAAGTCCTTCAATCCCTTAGTGTAGAAGCTGCTAAATCCCGTGTTATCTTGATTGTGTTTCTACAATATTTGAATTGTTTCTTTTTGACTGCTTGTAATATTTTCTCCTTGACTTGAGAACTCTGGAATTTGGCTACAATATTCCTAGGAGTTTTCCTTTTGAGATCTCTGTCAGGAGGTGATAAGTGAATTCTTTTCATATGTATTTTGCCCTCTGGCTCTAGAATATCAGGGCAATTTTCCTTGATAATTTCTTGGAAGATGATGTCTAGGCTCTTTTTCTGATCATGGTTTTCAATAATTTTTCAATTCTGTCTCCTGGATCTATTTTTGAGGTCAGTGGTTTTTCCAATGAGATATTTCACATTGTCTTCCATTTTTTCATTCTTTTGGTTTTGTTTTATAATTTCTTGGTTTCTCATAAAGTCATTAGCTTTCATCTGTTCCATTCTAATTTTTAAAGAATCATTTTCTTCAGTGAGCTTTTGAATCTCCTTTTCCATTTGGCTGATTCAGCTTTTTAAGGCATTCTTCTCCTCATTGACTTTTTGGACCTCTTTTGCCATATGGGTTACTATTTTTTTTTATTTTTTAAATTTATTTATTTATTTAACTTTTTACATTCATTTTCACAAAATTTTGGGTTCCAAATTTTCTCCCCTTTTATCTCCTCCCCCCACCCCAATACCCCAAGCAATCTAATTTTCCCTATCTCCAATCTGCCCTCTCTTCTGTCATCCCTCCCTTCTCTTGTCCCCATCTTCTCTTTTCTCCTGTAGGGCCGGATGACTTTCTATTCCTCATTAAATGTATGTCTTCTTTCCTAGTAGCAACAACAATACTAAACAGTTGTTCCTAAAACTTTGAGTTCCAAATTCTCCCCATCCCTCCCTCCCCACCCATTCCCTTTGGGAAGGCAGACAATTCAATATAGGCCATATCTGTGTAATTTTGCAAATGACTTCCCTGATAGTTGTGTTGTGTAAGACTAACTGAATTACCATCCCTCCTAACCTGCCCCTCATTGTTTCTCTTCTGTCTTATGATCCTGTCCCTCCCCAAGTGTTGATTTCAAATTGCTCCCTCCTCCCTTTGCCCTCCCTTCCATCATCCCCCCCCTTGCATTATCTCCTTCTCCCCCACTTTCTTATACTGTAAGATAGGTTTTCATACCAAAATGAGTATTCCTTTTACTTCCTTTAGTCAAATGTGATGAGGGTAAACTTCTTGTTTTTTGTTTTTGTTTTTTCTCAGCTCTCCTTCCTTTATTCCTTCCTTTAGTCAAATGTGATGAGGGTAAACTTCTTGTTTTTTGTTTTTGTTTTTTCTCAGCTCTCCTCTTTTCCCCTCCACTAAAAAAGTCTCCTACTTGCCTCTTAAATGACATATAGTTACCCCCTTCCATTTCACCCTCTTTCCTCCCACTACATTTCTCTCTCACCATTTACCTTAATTTCTTTTAAGATATGGTTCCCTCCTATTCAGTTCAATCTGTGCTCTCTGTCTCTGTATGTGTGTGCATGTGTGTATGTGTGTGCGCGTGCATGCGTGTACGTGTGTGTGTGGTCCCACCACCTACCCAGATACTGAAAAGTTTTAAGAGTTACAAATATTGTCTTTCCATGTAGGAATGTAAATAGTTCACTTCTGGTAAGTCCCTTAAGACTTCTCTTTGCTGTTTACTTTTTCATGCTTCTTTTCATTCTTGTGTTTGAAAGTCAAATTTTCTTTTCAGCTCTGGTCTTTTCATCAAGAATGATTGAAAGTCCTCTGTTTCATTGAAAGACCATATTTTCCTCTGAAGTATTATACTCAGTTTAGCTGGGTAGGTGATTCTTGGTTTGAGTCCTAGTTCCTTTGACTTCTGGAATATCCTATTCCACGCCCTTTGATCCCTTAATGTAGAGGCTGCTAGATCTTGAGTTATCCTAATTGTATTTCCACAGTACTGGAATTGTTTCTTTCTAGTTGCTTGCAAGATTTTCTCCTTGACCTGGGAGTTCTGGAATTTGGCCACAATGTTCCTAGGAGTTTCTCTTTTTGGATCTCTTTCAGGTGGTGATCGATGGATTCTTTCAATACTTATTTTGCCCTCTGGTTCTAGAATGTCAGGGCAGTTTTCCTCGATAATTTCATGGAAGAAGATATCTAGCTCTTTTTTTGATCATGACTTTCAGGTAGTCCCATAATTTTTAAATTGCCTCTCCTGGATCTATTTTCCAGGTCAGTTGTTTTTCCCATGAGATATTTCACATTCTCTTCCATTTTTTCATTCTTTTGGTTTTGTTTGGTGATTTCTTGGTTTCTCGTAAAGTCATTAGACTCCATCTGTTTCATTCTAATTTTGAGAGAACTGTTATCTTCAGTGAGCTTTTGAGCCTCTTTTTCCATTTGGCTCATTCTGCTTTTGAAAGCATTCTCCTCATTGGCTTTTTGAACCTCTTTTGCCAATTGAGTGAGCCTATTTTTCAAGGTGTTAATTTCCTCAGCATTTTTTTGGGTCTCCTTTACCAAGGTATTGACCCGTTTTTCATACTTTTCTTGTATCTCTCATTTCTCTTCCCAGTTTTTCCTCCACCTGTCTAACTTGCTTTTCAAAGTCCTTTTTGAGCTCTTCCAAGGCCTGAGCCCACCCGACATCCCCCTGGGGTGCCTGGGGTACTGAGGCCCCGCCCTCCACATCTTTCCCTGATGGCGAGAATATTTCCTCGTCAGATCCGGACGTCGGGATCATTTGCATTTGTTTGAAAAAACTCTCTATAGTCTTATTTTTCTTCCCTTTTCTAGGCATTTTCCCAGCCAGTTACTTGACTTCTGAGATTCCTGTCCACTTCCGCCTAGATCCACCCAGCTAGTGCTTAAGGTCTGACGTTCAAATGGACTTTCCCTGCCGCCGGCCGCTAATAAATGTGAACTTTAGTTCTGGTGCTGGGGTGGGGCAGGGCCGCCTCCCAGGCTCAGCTCCCTCAGGGGCTTTATGCAGGGACTTTCAGGAACGGAGTGGGTGGGTGGGGGCCTCCTCCCAGGCTCAGTTCCCTCATGGGCTTTATGCAGAGGACTTCAATAATAGAGCGGGATGGGGCAGGGCCGTCTCCCACGTTCAGCTCCCTCAGGTTGTTTATGCAGAGACTTTCAGTAATGAAGATCCTGCCTGCTGCCGCTGCTGCCTCAGCTGCCGCCCACGCCTCTGCCTCCGCCACTTCCTGCCCCCGTCTCTGCCGCTGCCACTTCCTCCCGAGGGGGCCCGAGTCACGGAGACACTCCGCTCCCCTCCTCCAGCCCAGCCTCTCTCACTGACCTGTAGCTTCTGTGGGCAGAGGGACTTTCCCGGCTGCCGGAGCTTCCGTCCCCAAAGCCTGCTCGGGTCAGCTTCTCTGGGGCCACGGCCAGGGCAGTGCTGGGGTGGTGTCCGCTTTCCGGGGCGCGACGGACCCTGGGGACGGCTCTCCAGGGCTCTCTGGCACGGAAATGTCTTCCACTCCGTTTTTGTACACTTTTCAGTGGTCCAGAAGTTATGGGGGTCTCTTTTTACATTAATTCTATGGGCTTTGTTTTCGGAGCTCGTAAATGTGTGTCCTTCTACTCCGCCATCTTGGCTCCGCCCCCCTGGGTTACTATTTTTTAAAGTGTTATTTTCTCCAGCATTTTTTGGGGTCTCCTTCAACAAGCTGTTGACTTGTTTTTCATGATTTTCTTGTATCACTCTCATTTCTTTTCCCAATTTTTCCTCTACGTCTCTTACTTGATTTTCAAAATTCTTTTTGAGCTTTTCTTTGGCCTGAGACCAATTGATATTTTTCTTAGAGCCTTTTGATGTAGGAGCTTTGACTTTGCTGTCTCCTTCTGGTTGTATGTTTTGATCTTCTTTATCACCAAAGTAAGTTTCTATAGTCTGAGGATTTTTTACAGTTTGCCCATCTTCCCAGCCAAATACTTGACTTTTTAAATTCTCTGTCAAGGTAGGCCTCTGCTTCCAGCAGGGGTGGGATGGTGGATGTGGGTGTACTGTTCCAGGCTTCAGGGGTTTTGTATTAGTTGACTGATCCTTGTCTGTGGGCCCAGAGCTCTGGAAGCAGCCACCACTGCTGATGCTGCTGCTGCCATCAACTCCCCCACCTCCTCCACCCTGGGTCGAGGTTTATCCCAGCTAAACTGGACTCCTCTTTCACCCACGTCCCACAGAGTTTTTCCACTGACCTTCTATGCTGTCTTTGGTATTTCTGGATTGAGAAGTCTGGAAGCTACCAGTGATTCAGCCCAGTGCTATATAACCTTCCTGTTGACCTTCAAGGATGTCTTGGGCTGAAGATTTGTTTCACTCCATCATTTTGTGGGTTCTGCAGTTCTAGAATTTGTTTAGAGTCATTTTTGACAGGTATTTGGAAGGGTTTGGGGGAGAGCACAAGCAAGTCCCTGCTTTTACTCCACCATCTTGGCTCTGCTCCTTCCCTCTCTTGGAAGTTCTAAAAGGCCAGACAACTATCTGAAATCTCAAACACAACCAGAGCTGGTAACAAGAAGCACTGGAGCTGGGAGCAACAGTGGTTGAGTTCAGTGAAGAGCCAACCCTACAATCCATCAAGCTGAACCTTAAAACCTTAATGGGAAGAGTAGACATTGCTTTCTGGCAACCCAATCTGTCAGTTCAAGTTAGGGTTGGAAGAGTGAGTCCAGAAGAACATGGCACTAATAACAGAATGGCAAATCAAAATAATGAAGAATTTCATCTCATAACAAGCAAACTGGCAAAAATGACAAAGATGCGAAGAGTTAATGTTCAGTGAACTTGCGGAAAAATAGGAACACTTTTAATGCCCTGTTGTTGGAGATGAAAACTGATAGAACCATTCTGAGAGGAAAGTGACTACAATGTTCAAAAGGGTATGTCTCTGACCCTGAGAATCACTTGTTAGGCTTATATCCTAAGGAGGTCAGTGATAAAAAGAAAGATCTCATTAGCACCAAGATTTCCGGAAGTCCTCTTCTTTATATTT
The DNA here is from genome assembly GCA_023548195.1 of Bettongia penicillata ogilbyi. NCBI lineage: Eukaryota > Metazoa > Chordata > Mammalia > Diprotodontia > Potoroidae > Bettongia > Bettongia penicillata. Next base: position 1,857,864 of record JAJHZJ010000100.1, read on the forward strand.
ATGAAGAACCAAAACAAACTTGATGCCTATCAATTGTGGAATGTCTAAACATGTTACGGTATAGGGATATAATGGAATATTACTGTGCTGTTAGACATGATGAATATGATCAATACAGAGAAACGTGGGAACAAATATGAACTGATGAAAAGTCAAGTCAAAGAAAGCAAGAATTACTACTTTCTAAATTTCTATGGCACTATAAATGAAAAGAACAAAGCAAATTAAAATGAAGGGTCTGAAGTTACAAAGACCAAACTTGACACCGAAAGAGATGTTTCTTCTCCATTTTTTGCAGAGCTGGGGGACTATAAGTATGGAACATGCAAAATAGTATCAGACTTTTCTTTCTATTGGTTAGTTTTGCCAAACTGTTTTTTCCCCTCTTTTTTATTCTCCTAAATGATAGCTTTCCAGGAGCCCTGACTACCTAAGAGGAAGTACAGAAAAGGTGATACAAAAACAACCTATAAATAAAAATATATCTAGGGAAGGTTTCATGAAGGAGGTGCCACCTAGGCTGTGCCTTGGAGAAAGAGAAGAACTGAACAGGTGGAATTCAGTTTGGGGAGGGCTGTTTATCCCAGGCATAGGTCACAGTATGTATAAATGAATGAAGGTAGAAAAGGATAGGATGAGATTGAGATGTTAAAGGTGACTTTTGGTAGAACATAGGATAAATAAAGAGATGTAATGAAAAGTAAAGTTGGAAAGTAGGATGGAGGCAGATTTCGGTTGGCCTGGAATACCCGCCTGTATCTGTATTTTATTCAGTAGGCATAGGGAGCCCCTAAGCAGAGGAGCGATACAATCCACTCAAATACTTTCATTTTATGTTATTTTTAAAAGTTTTATTGTCATTTAAAATACATTTCATAATATTCTCTGCCCCTAACCTTTCTTAAAATAATAATAAAGTTAACTAGAATCAACCAGTGTAGCAACATATATCCATCTATTTTCCCTAGTAAGCATATTTCTGCTCTAACAACATAAGGAGGAATATTTCATAATCTGGAATCACTATTCTTCTTTGCATCCAGGCTGAGTTAAGTAGCCCATTTGGGTTGATTTCATTTACATAATTATCACTGTGTATATAACATCATTTTAGCTGTGATTACTTCAATCTTCATATCCACTGCATACCTATGGGTTTCCAATCTAATCTCCAAAAGCTTTCCAATGTAATAAAAATGTTTTAGTTTTTACAACTGGACTAGGAAATATCAACCTAGACACATCTGAATGGTACCTGTCAGGTATCGAATTATTGTGATGTTTCCTTTTATCTTATGGTTCCTTATATCCATTAGGAGCTTACTATGTATTATAGAACAAGTTTTTGGTCAATCTATTTTCTGCTAAATTGGTTTCCAGTTTTCCCAGTATTTAATAAGTTCTTTCTCCAGTTGTTTGTGTGAGGTTAATTGAATATTGTGCCACTGTTTTTATTTGCTTCTACATTTTGTTTAGCTAGCCTGTTCCTCTGATTTGTTTTAAACAGTTTCAAATTGTTTTGCTACTATTTTGCAGTATAATTCATTTCAGCATTTTCAGTATTTCTATTCTAATTAATCACTTGTTTTTTCAATGTTGACATTATTTTTTCAAGTTCCATAATATAGTTCTTCAGTAATTAGACTTGTTGGATTAAATCTGTAAATTAATTTAGAATGTCATGTGCATTCTTATTACATCAATTAGCTCAGCCTAGCCATGAACAATGAATATCTCTTCATTTACTTAAGTATTCCTTTACTTCTGTAAAAAATGCTTTGTAGTGCATTTCTATAAAACCTGTGCGTATGCTTATAGGTTCTTTGGTATTTGTGCAGTCTGCAGTTATTTTATAAAGATTTTAAAAAATGTTCCTCCTGGCTTTTACCATTGATACGTACATTTTGATATAAAGATATCAAAAAGAGTTGATGACTTTCTCCATTTATTTTTTGTTCTGCTTCTTTTCTGATGTTATTGTTTTGACCTAGTCGAATCCCTTGGGCTGTTTAAGTAAATTAAGCAATTGGAAAACATTGATCAAGTGCCTATGAGGTGCTAGGGGTTGTGCTACACTTAAGTAAGCCACCTTACTGTCAACAAAAATGCTAGCGCTTCTTCTCTTTTAGTATATAGTGAAATGTTTATATGACTACATAATATCTTAACAAGTCTTAAAATCTTTGCATGCATACAAAGTAAACATTCTAAATATGTGTTAATATGCTAGTTATATGTTACATATATTACATATGCATTTTTGCTGTTGTTCGTGATTATCTAGGACCCCATTTGGCGTTTTCTTGGCAAAGACACTGGAGCGGTTTATCATGTCACGTATATATACATATATACAGTTCCAGCTGCCCCGGAGGGCGCTGACAGCGTGGCCTCTCCGGCCCGCACACCGCACCTCGAGCAGGCCGGAGCGGAGCTGCACCTCGCTTCAGCCCCTTCCGGCGCAGGCGCAGACAGCACCCGTGACGTCACCGGTCCTTCCGGAAAACGAAGGACCAACCATACACACGTGTGTACGGATGCGTTATAAACACCTTACACGTATTTCTATCTCCCTCCATGCCATCTATCACATAGGCCTCCCAAGCCCCACGGTCCTCTTCCTCCTGTCCTTTCCCCATCTTCCAGAACCCGAGTCACCGGCCGAAGCTAAGAACCCCGACGGGGGCACTCATTTCGCTCCCACTTCAAGGCGGCCAACTCCCGGCACGCTCTCCACGGGCCAGCTCCGCCGGCTGCCGCCTCCTGTTTCCCAGGGAGCCCCGCGGCTCTCCTCCCGGAAGTCGCTCCCTGCTTCCGGAGCTGTCGGGGGCGGCCCGGCCGGAGCTCGGCGGGGTGGCTCGATGCGGTTGCCATGGAGACCATTTCCCGGAAGTGGGGCCGGTCCTGGGCGCTCGCGGTGCCTGCAAGGCTACACTGCGGACGGCGGTGGCGACGGCGGCGGCGGCGGCGGCGGCGGGTGGGGGGCATGGCGGGCGTGAGGCGCAGGGGCCTACCGAGTCCGTGACGAGCTGCGCCTCCTAGCGGGGAACCCGCTCACCAGGGCCCCCCACCCGGCCGCCACTATGTTACAGGAAATCAGTGAGCAGGGCTCGGAAGCGGTAAGGGCAGGAAGCGGGGCCTCCCCTCAGTCTCCCCGGCCACGCTCCGCCTCGGTGATGCGATGCACGGGGTGGGGCCGTCGGGGGACCCGGGCGCCAGCGCCGCCCCGGCCCGGTGCCCTCCTTGGGCCTCCGCTTCCTTCTCGGTGCGATGAAAGGGGAGGAGCTGGACAGCCCCCTCCGGCCCTGCGGCCCTGGTGACGAGCAGGGACCGCGTCCCCGAAAGCGGAACGTAAAGCCGTGAAGGCTCGGGAAGGCTGTGGATGGGGGACTTGCTGCTTTTAAACAAACAGTATTTTTATCTGTTATTTCATTTGGAACTGGCCGGTGGAATCGGCTGTTTCATTTCATCACCTCTTCCTCTGAATTTATGAAAAGAAATAAAGGGATTTAGAGCCGGAAGGGACCTTGAGGGTCATGTAGGCATTTCACAGATGAGGAAAATGGAGAGGGGCGGGAGGGGGGGAAGTGACTTCGCCAAGGAAATAAATGACGTCGCTGGAATTGAGACTCAGGTGCTTGTATTGTTTTAACTCCGTTAGTCCCGTAGAATTTTCAATTCCATAGGAAGTGAGCTGAGAGATCCTCTAGTGTTCAGTTCTAGGCCAGTCCCATCATTTGTCCGAGGTGTCCGCTGGAAGGAACCGTGGGAGGTTAAGAAACTTGCCTAAGGTCACGCAGCTTAGAAACAAACCCCGAAGTGGCAGTCTGAAATTTTAACCAAGGCTTTTTACTGTACCACACTGCCTCTTATGGTTTATTCTGTTTAATGCTGCGTTATATAGTCCTCCTTATTTGTTTGCTTTGCTTCCCAATTAGAGCTTATTCTCATTGAGGTTAGAGATGGTACTTTAGGACTCAGTCTTGTCAGCACAGCTCCCTCTCATTTATTAGGTGTTCATGAATATTTGTTGGTGACATTTAACTCAAATGTTCACTAAATACTTACTAGTTTAGGTTCTAAACTTTAGAGCACTAGGATGGGGAGTGGTGCAGCATTTAGAGAAGACAATATCTCTGTCTTCTTACTGGACAACTATAGAACATAAGTACGTTTTGTTCAGTCATTTTCAGTTCTGTCCCGACTCTTTGTGACCCTATTTGGTGTTTCCTTGGCAAAGATACTGGAGTGATTTGCCATTTCCCTTCTCGGATCATTTTACAGATGAGGAAACTGAGGCAGACAGGGTGAAGTGATTTGCCTGGGGTCACACAGCTAGCTACTAAATGTCTGAGGTCAGATTTGAACTTGGGAAGATGAGTCTTCCTTCCCCCAGGCCCCACACTCTAACTATATTGTTCTGCTTTGTTGAAATCTAAAAAAAACAAAAAGTAGTCTCTGAGGCCCCACTTACAAGGTCTTTTGAATTGGCTCTTAAAGACTCAGTAAGAATTCAGAAGGAAAAGATAGCTCAAGAGGACATTGTATAGCAGGAGGTAGAGTAGTTCAGATTGACTGGAGTGTAGGGTACTTGGAGAGGGGCAGGATTAAGGTAAGACTGGAAAGGTAGTTCAAGATTCTGGAGGACTTTGAATGCCTGATAAGTTTGTTAAAACTTCATTTAGGATACAACAGGGACTCACTGAAGATTTTTGACTTGAGTAGTGACAAGACTTGACCTTTGCAGGAAGAAGATTAATCAGGTAGAGGTGGATAGATGGATGATTTGGAGGAATTAGAGTGAAAGCTGGCAGTCTGTCAGGAAGCTTTGGTGGTAATCCATGAACATCATTATGACATCCCTTACTAGCCTTGAAACTGTTGGAATTTAGAGGATGTTTGTGGGATTTGTAGGTAGAAGCAGGGATCACAAAATCCACTGAGTGGATTTGAGGAGAGAGAGAGGAGAGCCAAGACCAATATTGAAGTTTCAGATACAGAGGCCATTTGAGTGGTGGTACTCTGAAAAGAAAGAGCAGTCAAGAACAGTAATAAAGTTGACTTTGGCCGTGTTAAGATAGCAAATCAAGATGAAAGTGTCCTTTTGCAATTTGGAGAAGTCTGAAGAGTCTGGAGCACAGAAGATGGATCAAGGCTATAGAGCTCAGACGAGTTGAGATTCATCTTCATGGAGGACATAGTTGAAACTGTGGGACTATAAGAAAATAGAAAGGAAAAAAAATGAAGAAGGTCAAAGATAAAATTTGTGGGAACACTAACCTTAAGGAATGAGGAGGGAGGAGATTTTTTTTTAATAAAAATTTATTTATTTAACTTTTTACATTCATTTTCACAAAATTTTGGGTTCCAAATTTTCTCCCCTTTTATCCCTCCCCCCACCCCAATACACCGAGCAATCTAATTTTCCCTATCACCAATCTGCCCTTTCTTCTATCATCCCTCCCTTCTCTTGTCCCCATCTTCTCTTTTGTCCTGTAGGGCCAGATGACTTTCTATTCCCCATTGACTGTATTTCTTATTTCCTAGTAGTAAGAACAATACTCAACAGTTGTTCCTAAAACTTTGAGTTCCAAATTCTCCTTATCCCTCCCTCCCCACCCATTCCCTTTGGGAAGGCAGGCAATTCAATATAGGCCCTATCTGTGTAGTTTTGCAAATGACTTTGATAATAGTCGTGTTGTGTAAGACTAACTGTATTTCCCTCCATCCTATCCTGCCCCCCATTGTTTCTGTTCTGTCTTTTGATCCTGTCCCTCCCCGAATGTTGACTTCAAATTTTTCCCTCCTCCCATTGCCCTCCCTTCCATCATCCCCCCCTTGCTTATCTCCTTCTCCCCCACTTTCCTGTATTGTAAGATAGGTTTTCATACCAAAATGAGTGTGCATTTTATTCCTTCCTTTAGTCGAATGTGATGAGGGTAAACTTCAAGTTTTTTTCTCAGCTCTCCTCTTTTTCCCTCCACTAAAAAGTCTTCTGCTTGCCTCTTGAATGAGATATAATTTACCCCATTCCATTTCACCCTCTTTCCGAGGGAGGAGATTTTTAAAAGATATAAAGAAGTGAAGTAGGAGAAACAGATGAGTTTGATAACTTTGAATCTAAGGGAGAAGTCAGTATCCAAAAGGAATGGCAAAGTCAGAGAAAAGCTAAAAAAAAGTCATTTTTTCCGTTAGGAGCTCTTTGGTTGTCCTCCATAGAGACTAGCTTTAGGAGAGTGGACAGAAACCAAATTGCAAGGCATTAAGAAGGCAGTGAGGAGTGAAAGTTGGGGATAAACTGTTTCCAGAAGTTTATAGGTGAAGGGGAGAGGAGAGGGAATTCAGTTTAATTCAACTCACACTGAAGTGCCATCTGTGTGTGAGGCACAATATTAGTTTCTAGAAATAGAGACAAAGAAAGAAACCATATTTATCCTCATTGAGCATATATTTTACTAGAGGGATACTGACTGTAAGGAGCTTAAGATGTAAGCTCTTTCTGGGATGGAGTGGTTTCATTTTTGTCTTTTTATCCTCAGTGTCTGGCACAAAGTAGGCATTTAATAAGTGTTTATTGATAGATTGAACATGCACGTAGATGGAGAATAAGGAAAGCTTTCTATAGGCACTTATATGAATTCTACCATTCAGTGACTACTAAGCTAAGTCTTGATTCAAGACTGCAAAGGCTCACCACAAGGGAGATCCAGTTCAGCTGGGCCATGAGTCTGTATAGCGGCACAGTGCCATCTTAATCCCACTCCCATCACCAAGACAGTTGGGACAGAAAAAGTTCTATTTCCTTCTGGTTAATAAACCCACACACGCTCTTACACTCCCAATCCCAGTGAAGATTCTGCTGCCTAAGAGTAATCCATCCTTTACAATGCTACTCTTTTCTCATCCTCCCCTTTAACCCTCTCCCTCCAGTGACATGCTTCAACTCTGCTGCCCTTTCTGCTGTGCCCTCTGAACTCCCATTCCATAATTAATGAGCTTCCCATCACTTTGGACTTCTTTTTCTCCTCTTTCTGCCTTCTGGAATTCTTGGAGATTTGGCTTCCCCAAAATGATACCACATCTCTGATCATTCTTTCCATTACTGGTTGCACTGTCTCTCATATCTACTTACACACTGTTCTTTGTGGAGAAATTGAAATGCTGTTTTATCCTCATTGCCATTTCCAGACTTTCCCTCTGCTCCCATGATTCAACAACTTCTCTTTGAAAATTTGCTTTTTTCCAAATTTATTACCCAATCTAGAACCTAGTGGCTTTTTTTCAATCAGCCTCCATATCCTTCTTCTTAAGAAATTCAGTACCTGGGTCATAGACTTTCTCACTATCACAACCCCTTTTCTTACTTACACAGGGGAACTTAACTTGATATTTAAACATCTTGGCTTCCCAGTTCTCAGTCTCCTCAACTCTCATGACCTACTCTTTCTCTCCTTCCCCTCCCTGAATCCCCTGGACAACACACAGGGAAGGTTGTACCCTTCATCTCACCATCATCTACAAGTGTTCCACTTCATTACTAAAGAACTCTGAAATTCCTTTATTTAGTCATAACGTCTTATTATTTACTTTGCCTTACTCCTCCTAAACCTGTTCTTACCTTCATTGTGAAGGTAAGCATTTTACCTTTCAAGTCTGTTACCCATGTTCTTGCTTTAATTTCCTTCTTTCACAGTCTTTACTCTTTAGTTAGTTTAACTCTCTACCATCCTCTCCTTCGTAGACCTTTGCTTTCATGTCTTAATAACTGTCACATCATGTCAAATCCCAAACCTAAATTACTTCCACCATCTTGCTCCTTAGTATATCCTTCAGTTAGCTGCCAAAGTGATCTTCCTAAAGTACAGATGATGCTGAGAAACTATAAGATATGGAGGAGGGGAGCTAGGGGAACTTCTGTTGGATGGCCCTACTCTTTCAGTGAAATAGGAGGTTATAAGGACAGAGATGCAGTTCATAGAATCATAGATTAGAGCTGGAAAGGACCTTGGATTTTATCAAGTTGGAATCTTGAAAGAAAAAAAGGTTTGAAACAGTCACTGGAGAGTTTTCTAGGCAGTTGAATTGTAGCTTATGAGATTTATCAAGAAAGTGAGTTAAGCTGTCTTGATTTGTCCACATCTGTGATTTCATCGATATAGAAACTCCCTCTACTAAAGCAGATCAGTAACCGATAAGTAACACTTGCGTATTGCCTAAAAAGCATTAAAAGAAGTGACTTGCCCATGGTTCCATAGCTAGTCCATGTTAGAAGCAGGTCTTCCTCACTCCAAAGCTGATTCAACCTATACCATCTAAGCCATCCTTTTTCTGAAACTACCTTATATTCTCACAAATTTGTAGTGGATAAAGTCAGCTTAGTTTAGTGGCAATGATTATGAAAGTTCAAGAGAGAAAGGAATGGATAAGATGTGCCTAAATTACAGGATTTAGAGATAGAAGGGGCCTTAGAAATCATTGAGTTAAACCCCTCCCTCATATTACAGATGATGAAATAGACTGAGGGGTTAAGTGAAAGAGCACATCACCTTAATATAGGTAACCCTCAAGCCTAGGTTGAAATCCTGTAGTAGACCTATTAAACTATTAACTTTGAAAGGATTACATGATTTACGGATTGTTTACATCTTCCACATTTCCATGCTGTCCAGTTATGTTCCAGAAGAATTAAGAGGTGTAAGAGTTTACACAGACTTGTATAAGGGTCTATTCGCGGAATCTCATGTGTCTCACTACATTTCTAATTAGCATTACATATTTTGTATCACTTTTTTTTAATCTCATAGTTTAGATTGTTAGAGGGTAGATCAGAGTGGTTAAGTTGTGAAGTTATCTCTAGGTTAGTTTGCAAAATAATATAACATTCTGTACAATAATGAGTTTGAGCCATGTAATTTGATCGTCTGATAGGGATTATCCAGAGTGAAGAGGACCTGCTTTACTGACATCAAATTTCTTACTCGTCTTTTCTGCAAAACTGCCCCAAAAAAGTTTTCAGGAATTGAAAGCAAGGATGTAGAAATACTATAACAATACTCACATGCCCTAATTTTTTTGTCCTCCTCCTGTGAAACAACTCATCATGTCCCTGTTTAGGTATTGTGCATAGTGTTATCACAGCAGGGAGCAGAATGATTAACTGAAGAGATGTGGTGGTATGTTAATAAAAGAGCTGAGTAATAACATGACAGGTATGCTACAAGGAATTCTTCTTTTGGGAAATTAAGCACTGTATGTGGTACTTGTCCCTCCTCCAGCTGAAATTGTGTCAGTAAATGATGTCTTTCATTCTCCCCTTTTATCCCTACCCAGTAACATTTCCTTGCTTCACCAGGTTCTTATTTTCATTCCTTTAAAAAAAAAAAACAAACTACTCTTCTAATCAAATAAATTCACTCTAGGGTAGAGATGATGACTAGAAAGGACCAGAAAGGAAAGCAGAAAGAAAGGAGCAGAAGCACCTAAATTGACTAAATAAGCAACGAAGATAGTGTCTTTTATTTAGGGTGTTGGAATCAGTCAGCCAAAAGATATTTAAGGTCCTACTTAGCGTAGGATCTATGCTAGATATAATGGCAAAGATTAGACAGTCTCTCTCCCTCAAGGAACTTAACATTCTACTAGAACAATTTAAATATAGGATTGAGGAATCCTCTCAACCCATTGTAATTGCTTACATTTGAATAATTTACAGTGTAGTGCATCTGAGGTCAGAAGACCAAGGTTCACAACCCATTTCCACTACTTACAGCCTTCATTGTGATTAATGAGCCAATGCCTTCACCTTTCTGGGCCTTGGTTTCTTCAGCTGTAATGTGAAGGAAATGAACTAGAGGTCCTTTCTAGCTCTTAAATCTTACGATTTGAAATCATGAAGAGGGTGGAACTTTTGCACTATTATAGTACTATGGGACATATCATAGTCCCAGCCAACACTGTTGATATTTGGTAACTATTACTTGAATTTTGAACAGAAGCATACTTTCAGAAATTATTGGGCAGATCAAAAGAATATAGCCTAGGATTTACCATAATATGCTTTAACTCAAAATAACTCATATTCTCATCATATGTGAATATTTTAATACTGTTCTCTTTCAAACAATTAAATGATCATTTGTTCCCTTGTTGACATAAGTGTCCACTATGAGGTACCCTCTTCTTGGGATTTATTAACTAGGGTGTAGAATTTTTATCGAGACTAGAGCAAAGGTCAGAAGCAGATGAATGCCCCTTGTGCATACTGTAATTACCTTACATTCTTTCCTTTGTTGAAATCTTTATACATAATGTTGTAATTAGACATTTGTTTTGGCATGGGTCAAACATTTTGACCTTGTTTAAGGTCAAGCATATAGTGCTGAAGATCAGATTTTAAAGTAGGTGTTTTTATTATCTGAAGATTATCCAAATCCAGGGAATAATATGTTATTATAATAGATATGTATAGTAACCATAAAATGGATTGACTATAGCAATTGCCGTACACATTTGAATAAATTTTGTAGGAACAACAAAATTATTGTACCATAAAGCACCAGTGGTTAACTTGACTTTTTGAATAGCCCCCATGCAATTTGAAATGCAGTAGGATTCTAACAGCATGTTATTACCTGGATTTGAATACTATACATGACACATCATGTCTCTTGAAATGTAAATACCTACTGTAAAAACTGAAAGTAACATTGTTAGTCTTATAATGTAGATATTAATCCTAATCTTCAGCACTTGGTGATAAATGTGTCCATTATATACAAAAGGAAGTGAAAACTTCCATCTTTTTGTTTCTGAGAAACTGAATCTAGACTAGCAGTGGCTAATTGGCATATTCTTCCATATGAGAAAATGTTTTTTTCCCCTTGGCAACCTCGTCTTGACAACATATTCAGTTAGCTAATACATAACCTCTAAAGATTGGGAGTGGGAAAGAACCTTCATAAATAGTCTCTTGCTTTCCAGTGTGGCAATGTCAGTGGATTTTTAAGACAGAATTTTCAGCAAGTGTTTAACAGAAGAGATTTGTCTAGTCATCACCAGGTGGATTGATTGAAGGAGAAAATAAGAGCAACTTTTTTTTAAAATGAAACATTTTTATTTAGAAATATTTTAAAATTTAAAATATTTAATTTTATTTAATATTTAAAATCAGATCTAGAGTTTTCATAGGAAGCAAGCAGTTTGTTTTATTACCATTGAATCAATGGACTGTTTTCTTTCTACCTATATAATGTGATAACAAGATTGCGTAAGCTGTCAGTCTAGGAGATTTTCTTCTTTTTAGACCAGTGTTTAGAGTCAGTCTGAGATATAGTAGAGAAAGAGGCAGCTTAAGAATCAGGAAGACTTGAGTTCAAGTCCTTCCTAGTTCTGACATATATGGGCTCTGTAACTCAGGGTAAGTTAATTAACTCAGTGCCCTGGGGAACTTTCTTTGTCTTTATGGTACAGATCTGTATTGAATGGCTGAAAAAGCATTTATTTAGGTTTTTTTATGGAGGGTACAGAAGAAGCTTATGTTCTGTTGTTGCTGTCAAACTCTTCATGACCCTATTTGGGGTTTTCTTGACAGAGATACTCATGTAGTTTGCCATTTCCTTCCTCACCTCATTTACAGATTTTACCGAAAGTGAGGCAAAGAGACTGTCCAGGGTCACACAGGTAGTAGGTGTCTGAAGCCTGATTTGAACTCAGGAAGATGAGTCTTCCTGACTCTATGCCCAGCCCTCTTCCACTGTGCCACCTAGCAGCTCAACTTCTATTTTAATTATTAGAATTATTATATACACAATATTCTAATTGTTAGATTTCTGTAGAATCTAATTATTAAAATATATATATATATATGTGTGTATACATATATTCTAATTATTAGAATCTAATAGATACCAGTTGGATTGGCAGCCAGAAAAGAATGTTTGGACTTGGGAGACAGAGGCCAGTGAGTGTCTTTTCGTTTCCATATCATTTCCAGGTGCAACGGTAGTATTGATTTTCTTATTGTTCCCAGAGCAGTATGTGGAAAGGGGAAGGTGAGCAGATTACCAGCCCAAAGGAGGGCAGCTATCCAGATGTCTAGGGTGAGAATCTCCATGGGATGTGAAGCATGGCCTGGGACTGGCTAGATAGACTAGGGTATGTGAGTTTATATACACTCACACTTATTTGCCAGTTAGGATCAACCCCAGGGTAGAAATTCTGAAACCGAGTGGATTAACTCTTCCTGGAAGGAGAGGGGAGAAAGGGTCTTTGGATGACCGTTCGGGAGTGTGCTATTCCAGAGGGGTGAGGAGTGGCAGGACATGTAACAGGATGCCAGATATGGATGGATGGATAACATTGGAAGAGGGAGTTTTCTTGTTGAGAGTTTCCTAGACCAGGATGTGTATTCACAGGTCTAGTTCCTTCTCTTAGTATAGTTAAATTAACAGTTGCTAACTTAGGAGATTTTTATGAGATGAGTGCAGTATGATCCAAGCTAGATTCATAAAATGATGGTATACACATCTCTTTTTTCTAGGGAGATGACAGTCTATCTGCGATTACCTACGAATCAGACTTAGAGATGGTAAGTGAACACTTCAATCAGCTGTATGCTTTAGCACCTGGCGGATTCACTCCTGCAGACATCCTTTGTACTTTGGTCCCATCTTTACTACGTATGAGTCAGGTTCTGAAGTAGAAATTTAAAATATTACTTACTAGAAATCAGGACATCCGAATGCCACCCAAGAATTTGTAGTTCTTGTAATGTCTTAATATCCAGAGATGTATAGCAGGCCATTCTGTTTTGTTTAAAATAATGTTTCAGAGAGAAATGCTTTTTTTTTTTTGCGTTGGTTACCTCTTCATTAACAGGACTTACACTTGCTTATGGTAGTGGTAGCACTTTATATCAAAAGCAGTAGGCAAAGCTACCAATTATAACTACTTAGTTACTGCAGATAAGGAGTTGTAGAGTTGTTGAGATCCTTTTCTGAGTAGCATCCTAATCTGGCTTAATTCTTTTTAAGTTGTCATGCTTTCTGCATTTCCTTTGTATTATCATGCATGCGTCTTTGAGTCCCCACATAGTAGTAGGTTTAGGCCAGAGAGCTAAATCTGGTCTCTCATTTTGATGGATTATTGTGGTATAAACCTTCTCCTTTGCTCAGTCTTTTCCTTTAGCGCAGATAAGTTAGTTGTCCATACTTTTGCTATGAGACCCCTTCTGACATATTACTGCAAATTATTCTAACTCTTACAGGTCACATGTTAAATGTTTCTGTAGTAGTACTGTTTTTGTAAGAGAAAAACACAACATATTTTTACATCATTTCTTCTGCCTTTCAGAAATCAAAAAAGAAAACCTTTCACAAATATCCACCAAGATCACCAAGTAAGTATGATACAGTTCTTTTCCTCCAGTTTGTATATGTATGGAGACACACATAAAGTGTTTTACATTAAAAGTGTTACATGTTCCTTTTTCGTTATGCTAGCCCTTCACTTGTGACCTAGGAGGTAGGCCAAAATAATTTCTTTCTACAGATGGGTAAAGTCAGAAAGCTCCCTTTGCTGGCATATATTTATAGTGGACTCTGGTTAGGACTTAGACTTCATTGAATTATATCATTTTAGAGTTGGGAGCAGTAGCAGAAGTCATCTAGTCCGACTTCTTTGGAAATCCACCTGATTTTCCTTACCGGCTGCTACCAACTAATTCATGCCCTCATCACCCCTCTCCTACGTGACTTTAATAGCCTCCTACTTATCCTGCTTTCTCTGTTCTCTCCTATTTTTCAGTCCATCTTTCCCATAGCTTTCACAAGGATCTTCCTGCCTACAGGGAAAGGTTGTTCATCTCACTCCTCTGTTCTGAAACTTCAGTGGTTACTTCTTGACTCTAGGATAAAAATAGAAACTTCAGCCTGGCAGTTAGGTTCTCTGTGGCCTAGCTCCAGCCAACCTCTCAGATTTTATTTCTCATTACTCTTCTCTCACCTCATAGCTACTATATTTGTGGTAGGTTTCTGAAGGGAAACTACTGTTTCTGCAAGTCCATGTTGGTATAAATACTGGTCACTAAGAGCTAATTGTGTCTACTGACTGCCTGTTAATAGGTGATGAGTGTTGGAGGCTGTGGTCACAGGGTACTGTAGAACCTGTGAGAGTAGTAGCTTTCTTCTAGGGACCCAAATCATGAATGTGATTTCACACTGGGGGAGTAACTAGAGTGTGTGCAACATGTATTTGTATTTATTTACATGTCTGTGTTGTCTGCTCCTGTGACAGTTCCTTGAGGGCAGGGACTATTTTGTTTGTCTTTATATCCTCAGGTCCTCCTGGACAATGCCAAAACAGTTCATCACTTGGTGACTGGATGAGCCTGTCTGACCTTAGGTGTCTTCAGGTGACCTTTACTCACAACTGATTCTTGCTCAGTCCTTTTTTGTAGCATTTGCCAGGAATTATGCCTTGCTGACCTAACTTTTGAAAATCATGATGAAGCACCAGAATGAGACTTTAGAATAGGATTTCCTGTCATTGACAAATTAAAAAAATATATGGTGACTTTTCCCCTTGATATGTTAATATTTTGTTATTTTTCCCAATTACATGTAAAAATTTTTACTACTTATTTTTAAAAATTTTCTGTTCCAAATTCTTTCCCTCCTTCCCCTCACTGAGAAGGCAAATGGTTTGATATAGGTCATACATGTGTAGTCACATGTATATTATTATGTATATTATAATATTACTATGTATATTATTATTATATTAATCATGTTGGGAAAGAAAAGACAGACAAAAAAATGAGAAAAACTTAAAAAGTTTTAAAAAATATGCTTTAATCTGCATTCAGACTCCATCAGTTCTTCCTCTGGAGGTGGTATTAGCATTTTTCATCATGTCCTTCAAAATTGTCTTGGATTATTGTATTGCTGAAAATAACTAGGTCATTTACAGTTGATCATCATACAATATTGCCTTCACTGTGTACTGTATTCTCCTGGTTTGACTTATTTTGCTTTGCATTATTAGTTCATGTAAGTCTTTGCAGGTTTTCTGAGACCATCCTGTTCATCATTTCTTATAGCACAATAGTATTCCATTACAGTCATATACCACAACTTGTTCAACCATTTCCCAAATGATGGACATTTTCTCAATTTCTGATTCTTTACCACCACGAAAGGAGCCACCACAAATATTTCTGTACGTATAGATCCCTTTCATTTTTGTTTTTTATCTTTTTGGGATAGGCTTGTAGTGACATTGCTAGGTCAAAGAGGTAAGCATGGTTTTATAGCTCTTTGGGCATAGTTTCAAATTGTTCTCCCAAATGGTTGAACTAGTTCACTGTATTAGTTGCTCAGTTTTTTCACATCCCCGCCAACATTTGTCATTTTCCTTTTATGTCATATCAGTCAATCTGATAGGTGTGGGATGGTACCTCTGAGTTGTTTGAATTTGCATTCCTTCACTCAAGTAGTGATTTAGAGCATTTTTTAATATATTGTATATAGCTTTGATTGTTTCCTCTGAATATTGCTTGTTCATATCTTTACCATCTATCAACTGAGGAATGACTTGTTTTCTTATAAATTAGTTTCAGTTCTCTACATATTTAAGAAATGAGGCCTTTGTCAGGGAAACTTGCTGTAAATTTTTCATAGTTATGGTTACAAACTGTATATTTCCCTCCATCCCATTTTTCCTACTGTCTCTTCTTTCACCCTGTCCATCCTTAAGGTGTTTTGCTTCTATTACCTCTCCTCATCCACTCTCTGTTCTCTTATCTCCTTTCCTTCCTGCTTTCCTATAGGGTGAAATAGATTTATGTACCCAGCTGAGTATGTATGTTATTCTCTCTTTGAGCCAAATCTGGTGACAGTAAGGTCCAAGCACGCTGTTCTCCCCTCCCCAATTTCCCTTTCTTCCTCTTGACTGTAAAAACTCTTTTTGTGCCTCTTTTATGTGAGATAATTAACCCCCTTCTACGTCTCTTTTCCTCCCTTTCCCAGTGCATTCCTCTTTCTCACCCCTTAGTTATTTTTTAAGATATTATCCCATCATATTCAACTCATAGACATGCCCTTTGTCTGTGTATAGTCCTTTTAACTGCCCTAATAAGATAAAGTTCGTAGAAATTATAAGCATCATCTTCCCATATAGGAATATAAATATCCCTTATGATTTCTCTTTCCTATTTACGTTTTTATAATTTTCTTAAGTTTTGTATTTAGATGTCAAATTTTTCTATGCAGTTCTGGTCTTTTCATCAGGAATGCTTGAAAGTCTTCTATTTCATTCATATGCAGTTTTAATGGGTAAGAGATTCTTGATTGTAATAATAGTTCCTTTGCCCTCCAGAATATCAGAGTCTAAGCCCTCCAGTCTTTGAATGTAGAAAATGCTGAATCTTGGGTTGTCATGACCATGACTCCATAGTATTTGAATGTTTTTTTTCAGGCTGGTTGCAGTATTTTCTCTTTGATCTGGGAGCTCTGGAATTTGGCTGTGATATTCCTGGGAGTTTTCATTTTGGGTATCTCTTTCAAGAGATAATTGGAATCTTTCCATTTCTATTCTACCTTCTGGTTCTAGAATATCAGGGCAGTCTTCCTTGATAATTTCTTGAAAGATGAGGTCAAGGTTCTTTTTTGATTGTGGCTTTCAGGTGACCTAATAATTCTTAAAGCTGTCTCTCCTGGAACATTGTGCATAGTAACAACAAGTTGTGCAGTGATCAGCAATGATAGACTTATTTTCAGCAATACAATGATTCAATACGATTCCAAGAGATTCATGATGGAAAATGCTAATCACATCCAAAGAAAGAACTATGGAGTCTGAATGCAGATCGAAGCATGCTATTTTCAATTTTTTTTCGTGGTTTTTTTACTTTTTGTTCTGTTTCTTCTTTCACAACATGACTAATGTGGAAATATGTTTAACATGATTACACATACATAACCTATCTCAGATTGTTTGCCATCTTGGAGGAGGAAGGGCAAAAAACTGGAACTCAAAATCTTATAAAAAATGAATGTTGAAAACTACCTTTACATATAATTGGAAAAAATAAGATACTATTTACAAAAAAATTTATCTTTCTTGGACCTATTTTCCAGGTCAGTTTTTTTCTGCAATGAGATATTTCACATTTTTTTCATTCTTTTGACTTTATTGTTTTTTGAAGTCTCATGAAATCATTAGCTTCCACTTGGCCAATTCTGATTTTTAAGGAATTATTTTCTTCATTGAACTTTTGTACCTCCTTTTCCATTTGACCAATTCTACTTTTTAAAGAGTTCTTTGCTTAATTTTTGTACATCTTTTCTATTGGACCAATCCAGCTTTTTAAGGAGTTCATCTCTTCAGTGGATTTTTGTATATCCTTTTTCATTGGGCCAATTCTACTTTTAAAGAAGTTTTTCTTTTCAATGGGTTTTTGTGCCTTTTTAAACATTTGGCCTATTCTGTTTTTGAAGGTGTTATTTTCTTCATTTTTTTTTTTGTGCCTCCTTTATGAAACTCTTGACTCGTTTTTCATGATTTTCTTGCGTCACTTCATTTCTTTTCCCAATTTTTCTTCAATCTCTCTTATTTGATTTTTAAAATCCTTTTTGAGTTCTTACAGAAATTCTTTTTAAGTCTGAGATGAATTCACATTTTTCTTTGTGGGGTAGGGGTGAGGAGGGCCTTTGTGGCAGGGGGAAGGCCTTTGGATATAGCAGTTTTGACTTTGCTGTCCTCTGAGTTTTGTTTTGATCTTTCCTATTACCATAGTAACTTTCTGTGGTCAGTTTCTTTTTTGTTACATACTCATTTTTTCAGCCCATTTCTTGTCTTTTAACTTTATGATAAAGTTAAACTGTACTTTGAGAGTGGGAAGGGCACTGTCCCAAACTTCAGGGTTTTTATGCAGCTATTTTCAGAGCTGTTTCTGGAGGTCTGTAGTTTTCAGTTTTTTCATGGTGGTATGATCTAAGGAGAGATGTGTTTGAGTGACCACAAGCTTTCTTTTCTGCTCTGAAACTATGACCAGAGTCCCCCTATCTGGTAGCTGCTAGCTCTGGTTTGTTATTGCTTCTCTTTGTCCTGGTGACCTAGCACTGAGACTTGGAGCTGCATGAGGGCAGTGCAACAGAGTTCTGCACCCAGTATCAGCAAAGGGACAACCCCAGTGATCTCTTTCTGTCCACTTGTCTGACCCCTTTACTGTCTTTGGACTGAGAGTTCTGGAAGCCCAGAAACTGCTGATTCAGTTGCTCCCAAGGCCTGCTGGTGACTTGCAGAGATGAGGTCTGCTGCTGGCCCACCAAGGTGTTGCCTGTTCTGGACTGTGCTGCATTCTCAGTGCAGTACAATGCAGACATTTCCTGCCAATCTTCTAAGTTGTCTTGGGTTGGAAAATTCTCTCACCCTGTCCTTTTGTGGATTCTGCCACTCCAGAATTTGTTTTGAGGCATCATTTTAAATTATTTGGAAGAGAATTTGGGAGAGCTCAGGCAAGTCCCTGCCTTTTCTCCACTATCTTTCAGTTTCCTTTGTGAGTTTCTTTACTAGCAAAAGATAAAATCTTTTTCTACATTTTTTGCTTCTGGGGTTATCCTATTGAGAGAAGGAACCTCTGAAACTTTAAGGATAAATAAAATGAGCTGAGAACAGCAGTTCATCAACTAATTAGTATTTGAAAGGGCAGTGTTAAGAAGTTGGAAACACTCGTTCACCCAAAAGTCCTAGTGAATAAACTGAAGGATGTGAAAAGAATAACTTACTCAAACTTGGGACTCTTTAAACCTGTCTCTTTCCATCCCTTCTGTAGTCACACTGTCCTGGCCTCACTCTCTTCTCTCTTATATATGTCATGTTTTTCCTTTCTGTGTCATTTTTTTCTCTTCCTTTTTCCTCTTTTGTTTCTCTGTCATCCTCTTTTCCCTCAGGTGATACTCATTTTTCCTTTACGTTCTTTTAAAAATTTCTACTAGTAATTGTTCTAAATATGGAACTGAAGAATACTTTTAGGTATTTGTTCTAGTTATTTATTTAAGTTTTATATTCCATTTTTTTTAAAAAAAATTTTCCAATGTTTATTTACTAATTTTTAGTTTTCAACATTCATTTCCCCAAAAGTTTTAGTTCCAAATTTTCTCCTCATCTCTACCCTCCCACACCCCATAAGGTCTTGCATTCTAATTATCCCTTCCCTCAATATGCCCTCCCTTCTATTATACCCCTCCCTTCCCTTATCCTCATTTTCTCTCTTTTCTTGTAGGGCAAGATAGATTACTGTATCCCATTACCCGTATTTCTTTTTCCCAGTTGTATGCAAAAACATTTCTTGGCATTTGTTCCTAAAACTTTGAACTCCAACTTCTCTCCTTTCCTCCCTCCCCAACCATCTCCACTGAGAAGGCAAGCAATTCAACATAGGCTATATATGTGTAGTTTTGCAAAAGACTTCCATAATAGTCATGTTGTTCAAGGCTAACTATATTTCCCTCCATCCTGTGCTTCCCTTATAGAGCTTCTCTCTTTTGACCTTGTACCTCCCCATAAGTGTTTACTTCTAATTACTCTCTTCTCCTGTTTGCCCTCCCTTCTATCATTCCCCTCACCTACTTTCCTGTAATATAATATAAATTTTCATACCAAATTGAGTGAACATGTTATTCCCTCCTTCAGCCAAATGTGAAGAGAATAACCTTCACTTTTTCCCTCTTACCTCCTCCTTTTTCTCCTCCATTGAATAAACTTATTCGTGCCTCTTTTATGAGAGATAATTTGCCCCATTCCATTTCTCCCTTTCTTCTCCCAATATATTCCTCTCACACCCCTTAATTTTATTTTTGAGATAGCATCCCTTTGTAATCAACTCAGCCTGTGCTCTCTGTCTTCCCAATTTTTCCTCCACCTCTCTTACTTGATTTTCAAAATCCTTTTGGAGCTCTTCCATGGTCTGAGACCATTGTATATTTATTTTGGAGGTTTTGCCTGCAGAAGCCTTGACTTCTAGGTCTTCCTCTGAAGACCTAAATTGTTCTTCCTCATCTGAAAGGATGGAAGGAAATACCTGCTCACCAAGAAAGTAACCTTTTATTGTCTTATTCTTTTTCCCTTTTGGGGGCATTTTCTCAGCCAGTTACTTGACTTTTGAGTTCTTTGTCAGAGCGCAACTCAAGGCTGAGATTTAGATCAGTGGCTCAATTCCCAGGGGCTTTAGGCTTTAGGTCTCTGAGGGCTGAGATTCAGATCAGCGACTCAATTCCCCCAGGGGCTCTTGGTAGAGGGCTTCAAAAATGGAAGCTCCTGCTACTAGGAGTCCAGACTGAGCTCCCTTCTCCTGGGTGAAGGGGCCCTCCCACTGACCTTGGAAGCTGTTTGTGGGTTGAGCAATCTTGAAAGTGGTACTGCTGGTGGCTCCCTGAAGTCTGTTCAGGGTCCTGTCCCTGCCACATCAGACAGCGCGCCACGCTTCCTGGGCTGGGCTCTGTGCTTCCTGGGCTCAGAAAGCAACTTTCTTGTTTTCCATGTTCTTAATAAAAATCAGGTAAGTTTAATTATGTCTCCCAGATTAAATTTTTTTTTTCTGTAAACACTATTTGTAAGGTATCATGCCTAGGCACTGGGAGTACAAAGACAAAATGAAATAGTTTCAAGGAATTTTCATTCTACTTGGGGGGAGATATAATGTGCAAAAAAATAAGTAAAATTCAAGAATTGAGGAGAGACAAAGAACTAAAAACTCAGTAGGTGGATGGGGAGTCAGGGCAGGCTTCTTAGCAAAGAAGACAAGAATACTAAGGGACAAATATCAAAAGGAGTGTATTGTGGGCATGGGGAGTAGCAGTTTAAACAGAACATTGAGTTTCACTAGTCGGTTCAGTGGGAACATAGAGTTTATAAAGGGTAGTATGAAATAAAGCTGGAAAGGGAGGTAGGAGCCAGATTGCAGAGGGCCTTAAATCTCTATTTTCTATTTTGACTCCCTAATTGCCCTGTGCCTCTGTTTCTTTGTTTATGAAGGGGAGTTAGATGAAATGGTCTTTGAGTTCCTTTAGAACTCCAATCTGTAACCTGTGATTATAACTCCAGTTACTTTTAACTTATCTCCAACTGTCACCATTTTGCTGTTTCACCAATATAATCATCTCTCCTCTGAATTTTCCTGTTTTGATTTGAGGGTCCCACCATTCCCTCAGTCACCCACTTAAAATTTTGTTGTCATCCTTGAATGTTTCTTCTTCACCCTTTATATCAGATTAGCTGCCAAAGTCATCTAAGTTCTGCCTCTGAACTTTGTCACGTTCAGGCCTCATTTCTATTTTTATGCCCCATCATCATCAGAGCCCTTCTTAACTCTTACTTGCTCTGTGGTAGTAGTCTCCTAACTCACCATTCTTACTGTCTCTAGTCTCTCCCCTCTCCATCATTCATATAACTGCTTGAGTAATCTTAATGGACAGTTTTGATCCTGTCACATTTCTCTCACTTTAAAACTTTGTATAGTGATTTTCCACTGTCAAGTGAGTGAAAAGTAAACATTTCAGCTGGTTTTCAAGACCTTCTATAATTTAACCTGAGTCTACCTTTCCACCTATTATTTCACAATATTTCCTTTCAGGTATTCTATGCTCTATACTGGACAATTGACACATCTATATTCTCATCCTACCTTTTCCTACCTCCATGCATGTTTTCCCCCATTTCTGGAATAGACACTCCTACCCCACATCCCCACACTTTGAAATCTTTCTTTTGAAGGCCTAGTTCAGGCCCTATCTCCATGAAACTTTTCCTGGTTCTTTTAGCTAATCCTTTCTCTCTGTTAAATTTTGCAGAGTCTCAAAATTGAAAGGGATCTCAGAACCACCTAATCCAACTATCTCTGAAAAGGATCTTTTCTGCAGTATAACTGACTAGTGGTTGTCCAGTGCCTGCTTGAAGTCTTCCTGTGTGGAGGAATCTACTAACTCTGGCAGTCCATTGCACTTTTAGATAACTAATGGTTAGGATTTTTTACCTTACCTCAAGCATAAATTTTTCTGCTTCCAACTTCTGCCCATCATGGCACTTTGTCCTCTCCTATTCATTTAATCATACTTTGCCTTTTATCATAGTTACTTGTATATATATCTGTCCCCTTCCTTGATCCTCCTTTAGATGGTAAGTTCCTTGAGGATTAAGGACCATGTTATTCTTCATTTTTGTATCCCCAGCACCTAGAAGGGTGTTTTAACAGTTAGTGTAGACTTTATAAATATATTGTGAATGATGACTTGACCCTCTGTGTAGGCCTCAGCCATTCTCAGAAGAGCAGGTTTCCAGTTCCTTCTGTAAATTTTAATAGATACTTGATTCTTTAACACCTAGCTCTCTGACTTATAGTTTAACTTCACATATGAATATGTTATGAATAGTGTCATTTGATTGCCTTAAATCACAGCTAATCAGATAAATTATTTTTTTTAATATATTCATTTTATTTATTTTTAATGCTCTACAATCCCTACCATAAAACTTAAATTTTTTTTCCCCTACTTCCGCCCCACTACCCTGCTCCCTCCCCAAGATGGCATGCAATTGTATATAGGATCTACACATATGTTCCTATTGAATACATTTTCATTATAGTCATACTGTGTGGAAGTACTAAAATAAATGGGAGATATCATATAACAAACCAAAACATAATACACACCACACACACACACAAAATGATGTGCTACATTCTGCGATTGAATTCCATAGTTCTTTCTCTGAATGTGGAAGGCATTTTGCCTTAGAAGACCATTGGAATTTTTTTTTTTAATGTCCTTGCATTGCTATGAAGATCCAAGTCTACCAGAAAAAAACTCTCGCACACTGTGGTCGTTGCTGTGTACAGAGTTCTCCTGGTTCTGCTCCTTTCACTCAGCATCACATCATATAAGTCCTTCCAGGCCTCTCTGAAGTCTTCCTGCTCATCACTTCTTATAGCACAATAATATTCCATTACATTCACATACCATAATTTATTCAGCCATTCCCCAATTGATGGGCATCCCCTTGATTTCCAGTTCTTGGCTACCACAAAGAGAGCTCTGTAAATGTTTTTGTACATGTGGGACCCTTTCCCATTTTTATGATCTCTTGGGGATATAGTCCTAGAAGGAATATTGCTGGGTCAAAGGGTATACACATTTTTGTAGCCCTTTGGGCATAGTTCCAAATTGCTCTCCAGAATGGTTGGATGAGCTCACAGCTCCACCAACCATGAATTAGTGTTCCAACTCTCCCACATCCTCTCCAACATTGATCATTTTCCTGTTCTATCATGTTTGCCAATCTAATAGGTGTGATGTGGTACCTCAGAGTTGTTTTGATTTGCATCTCTCTAATCAAAAGTGATTTAGAGCATTTTTTCATATGATTATAGATATCTTTAATTTCTTCCTCTGAAAGTTGCCTGTTCATATCTTTTGACCATTTATCAATTGGGGAATGACTTGTAGTGTTGTACATTTGACTCAATTCTCTATATATTCTAGAAATGAGACCTCTATCCCTGAGATTAGCTATAAAAATTTTTTCCCAATATACTATATCCCTCCAAATTTTGGTTGTGCAAAAACTTTCCAGTTTAATGTAATCAAAATTATTCATCTTGCCCTTCATAATACTTTCTATCTCTTCTTTAGTCAGAAATTCTTCCCTTCTCCATAAATCTGATAAATACACTATATCCCTTGCTCCTCCAGTTTGTCCATGATATCAGTCTTTATACCTAGATCATGTACCCATTTGGACTTTATTCTTGTGTAGGGTGTCAGTCGTGGGTCAGGTGTCAGTCACGGGTCTATGCGTCGTTTCCGCCACACTGTTATCCAGTTTTCCCAGCAACAGATAAATTATTAATTAAAATTTAGTAGTAGTTTCTTTAACCTCCTTGGTCATAGCCTCTATACCATAACTGAAGTGCTTGACATGCCAGAACTGCCATTTGTGTATAAGCAAAGATGTTTTTATAATCAAACTTAGAATAATATTTGTGAATATGTGTGGCATATGTCTGTCCTGTTTTGCATTTAATATTACTGTCATATGCATACCACCAACTCTGAATCATCTGTTTATGAATCATTTACTTTAGAGTTATGTGTACCACAATTTAAATTATACATTGACTTCTCTTTATATCAGACAAATTTTGTCTGGTGTGTACTTGGGGAATACAAATTCATTTTCATATATTTACCTAAGCCAAACTTAATTAAAAAGGTAAACTGCTCCCCAAAATCATATGTTACACTTTGGAGACAATTTTATTTTCTCTTATTTGCATTATTCTCTGTTAACATAAATAATAAAATTGAGATTTTGCTATGTTATTAAAAAACATATGGGTATGAGTTTAAAATGCAGATATTCATGTTTTTAAACTTTATCATTTTTTAATTATCTCTGAATGTCTTTCAGCTACAACGATCATTTTCTCATTATTGTCCCTGAAAGGCAAGCTTTTGAGGGTGTTATGAATATTCCAGCTGGATCAATCTAGCTTTATTTGATTAGACATTAATTTGGGCTTTTGAAAATTTGGTTTTTGTAAACATCCCAGTACAGCTTTTTGAATGGTTTGGGTTTGGCATATTTATACTTACCTTATTAGGGATATAAAGTATATTTTACTTAATCTGATCATTGAGTTATGATATTTGGTAATTTAGAAATTTGACATGTAGAAAATAAAGGAAAATATTCAAACTTTTCTTGTGTTTTGAGCTTTAGTTCAGGTGCTGGGGTGGGGCCAGGGCTGCCTCCGAAACTCTGATCCCTCGGGGGCTTTATGCAGAGACTTTCAGGAATGGAGCGGGTGGGGGCGGGGTGGGGGGCCCGCCTCCCAATCTCAGCTCCCCTGGGGGTCCCGAGCAGAAGCCTTCAGCAACAGAGCAGGGTGGGGGCTGGGCCGTCTCCCAGGCTCAGGTCCGTCAGGTTTTATGCGGGAATCTTCCGTAATGAAGATCCTGCCTGCTGCTGGGGGATTCCTGAGTCCTGGGCCGCTGCTGCCTCAGCCGCCGCCCACACCTCTGCCTCCGCCGCTTCCTGCCCCCGTCCCCGCTGCCGCGGCTTCCTCCCGAGGGGGGCCCGAGTCACAGAGACGCCCTGCTTCCCCTCTCCTTCAGCCCGGCCTCTCTCACTGACCTGCTTCTGTGGGCGGAGGGACTTTCCCGGCTCCCGGAGCTTCCGTCTCTGAAGCCTGCTCGGATCAGCTTCTCTGGGGCCGCGGCCAGGGCAGCGCTGGGGGTGGGGTCCACTTTCCGGGGTGCGCCGGACTCTGGGGACGGGTCTTCAGGGCTACCTGGAACGGAAATCTCTTCCACTCTGCTTCTGCACACCTCGTATTCACCCAGAAGTTATGGGGGACTCTTTTTACATTAATTCTATGGGCTTTGGTTTCAGAGCTCGTAAACGTGCGTCCTTCTACTCCGCCATCTTGGCTCCGCCCCCCTCTTTTCTTGTGTTTTGAAAGGAAAAATTATTTTTCTAAATTTTTCTTGGCTTATACATTTATAGTTCTAATTGCATATAATTATTTTGAGTAAAATTATTTTGCCTGGAGGTATGGCCTTATAAAAATTTTGTTTTATGCAAAATTTTTGTTTCATAGCAAATTTATTGAGAGAAACGTGGTATTTTGTCACTCTGATGTCATCTATTTTCTTTTTTAGAGTCTCCCTATCACACTAAGCCTAAACAGATCGCATCTTGGAGATATTTAAAGGCAACAGGGACAATGCCTCTCAGTGGCAGAATGGCTTTAACCCCACAGAAACTATGGCTTGCACCTGCAAAACAAGGTATGTGACTGCTTCAGTCCATTGCTTCCCTGCTCAGGTATTCTCCCAGGAGAATCTTTGAGAATTTGGAAGATGACTTAGAGTGGGACTTCTTTTTATAATGCAACTCATCCCAACGTTTGAGTTATGTAACTTTTATTCACTTCTAAGGCATTTAGCATTTCTACCCTGTCATGACTTGTAGATTGTGATGCTATCTCAAACCAGATGAGTGTACATTTTGTTTTTGAGTAATATGAATTTAGGAGTACTGACGCAGCTTTCATTAACCTGGAAACATCAGCCAGTTATTATAGACTAAAGCTTGATTGTGTTGTGCTGATAGCATCACATTAAATTCATTCTGTTTCCTTCTCAGGAAGTTTGACTCAGCTTATGAAATCATACCTAGACTTAGGGACTGTGTGGACTAACCCCTCCAGTGACATTCCAGAATATTGGAAGGAAGCACTAGGAATTAAAAGGCA
This sequence comes from Bettongia penicillata ogilbyi, assembly GCA_023548195.1. Lineage (NCBI taxonomy): Eukaryota > Metazoa > Chordata > Mammalia > Diprotodontia > Potoroidae > Bettongia > Bettongia penicillata. The sequence goes on from JAJHZJ010000100.1 coordinate 1,884,178, forward strand.
AAAGCACAAATATTCCTTAGCAATGGTGAGCATATCAGTGGAGATGAAGTTGCTTTTCATGAGTTAAAACAACAGAACTCTGGGGTTTATTGTGACCTTTGGCAAGATGAGATTTCAGCAGATAAAGGAGGATGGATACCAAAGTGTGATATCTCTCTGTAAGAGTGTCAGGACTGCCAAAACTCAGAATAAACAGAGACCAGTGGTGAATGTTAAGGACATCATAAGGGACTTTTTTAGCCATTATAGGGGTGGGGGAGAGGGAGGAGGATTAAAGAAGAAATAGTACCACTGCTCTAAGTGAATAGGAAAGTAATAACACAATAGAGAGGAGATATAATTATTCAAACTTTTATTTTGCTTTTGTTTTCTCTGCCAAGGAATAAGATCTTTGGATTGGAAAGATAAAAATATTTAATTTTTTCAGTCGTTTTCAGTCATTTCTAATTCTTTGTGAACCCATTTGGGATTTCCTCAGCGAAGATACTAGAGTGGTTTGCTCTTTCCTTTCCAGCTAATTTTACAAATGAGGAACTGAGGCAAACGGTGACTTTCCCATCTAATAAGTATCGGAGGTCAGATTTGAACTCAGAAAGAGGAGTCTTCCTGATTTCTCTTTCAAAAAATGAAAAGAATAGGGTCTGTAGAACTGTGAGTGACTATACTTTCTGGCAAATTCTAGAATGCATTATTAGAGGGATGGTTGTGAACACCTGCAAAAGGAAGAAGTGATCACAAAGAGTCAACATAGTCGATCAAAGGTCATGCCTGATTAATCTCATTTTCTTTTTTGACAGGGTTACTGTAAACTAATTATATCAAGAACAATAATAATAGCTGATTTATGTAGCACTTTTGCAAAGTACTTTATGTATACTATTTAATTTGATCCTAACAATAACTCCGTGAGGTGTGTGCTACAGGCATTATTATCCCCATTTGACAAATGAGGAAATTGAGACTCAGAGAGATTGTAACTTTCCTAGAAGTTACATGGCTCCCAGATTCTAGAGCAAAAATTTGACCCCAAGTTCTATGACTCTCAATTGGGCATTCTAAAACTATGGCAACATTTTGTGTAGGCTTAGATGGAGTGATATGGAGTAGAAGATTGTAGTTATACAGATTGAGAACTAGTGAAGTGATGAAACTCAGAAAATAAAAGTCAAGAGGATGGAAACCTCTAGCAGGCAGAGACATCTCTGCCCTTAGGTCTACTTCTGTTCAAGGTTTTTACCACTGAACTGGGTGAAGGTACACTTATCAAATTTGCAAATGACACATGAAGCTTAGACACATTGGCTGAGAGTAAGAATGATAAAACATTTCAATAGATGGGAATCATAGGCTGAATCTAACAAGATGAAACATTTATTTAACAAAGTAAATGAAAAATCTTATTGTTTAGTTTAAAAAAATAAATTTCCCAAGTACAGGATTGGGGAAGCATGGCTAGCCAAGAGTTCTTTTTTTTTTTTTCTTTTTTAAATATTTATTTATTTATTTAACTTTTTACATTCATTTTCACAAAATTTTGGGTTCCAAATTTTCTCCCCTTTTATCCCCTCCCCACCCCAATACACTGAGCAATCTAATTTTCCCTATCTCCAATCTGCCCTCTCTTCTGTCATCCCTCCCTTCTCTTGTCCCCATCTTCTCTTTTCTCCTGTAGGGCCAGATGACTTTTTTTTCCTCATTAACTGTATGTCTTTCTTTCCTAGTAGCAACAACAATACTAAACAGTTGTTCCTAAAACTTTGAGTTCCAAATTCTCCCCATCCCTCCCTCCCCACCCATTCCCTTTGGGAAGGCAGGCAATTCAATATAGGCCATTTCTGTGTAGTTTTGCAAATGACTTCCATGGTAGTCGTGTTGTGTAAGACTGACTGAATTACCCTCCATCCTATCCTGCCCCTCATTGTTTCTCTTCTGTCTTTTGATCCTGTCCCTCCCTGAGTGTTGACTTCAAATTGCTCCCTCCTCCCATTGCCCTCCCTTCCATTATTCCCCCCCTTGCTTATCTCCTTCTCCCCCACTTTCCTGTACTGTAAGATACGTTTTCATACCAAAATGAGTGTGCATTTTATTCCTTCCTTTAGTCAAATGTGATAAGGGTAAACTTTTTGTTTTTTTTCCTCAGCTCTCTTTTTCTCTCCACTAAAAAGTCTCCTGCTTGCCTCTTAAATGACATATAATTTACCCCATTCCATTTCACCCTCTTTCCTCCCCCTACCTTTCTCTCTCACCATTTACCTTAATTTCTTTTAAGATATGGTCCCATCCTATTCAGTTCACTCTGTGCTCTCTGTCTCTGTATGTGTGTGCATGTGTGTATGTGTGTGTGTGTGCATGCATGTACATGTGTGTGTGTGGTCCCACCAACTACCCAAATACTGAAAAGTTTTAAGAGTTACAAATATTGTCTTTCCATGTAGGAATGTAAACAGTTCACTTTTGGTAAGTCCCTTATGACTTCTCTTTGCTGTTTACTTTTTCATGCTTCTTCTCATTCTTGTGTTTGAAAGTCAAATTTTCTTTTCAGCTCTGGTCTTTTCATCAAGAATGCTTGAAAGTCCTCTGTTTCATTGAAAGACCATATTTTCCCCTGAAGTATTATACTCAGTTTAGCTGGGTAGGTGATTCTTGGTTTGAGTCCTAATTCCTTTGACTTCTGGAATATCCTATTCCACGCTCTTCGATCCCTTAATGTAGAAGCTGCTAGATCTTGAGTTATCCTGATTTTATTTCCATAATACTGGAATTGTTTCTTTCTAGCTGCTTGCAAGATTTTCTCCTTGACCTGGGAGTTCTGGAATTTGGCCACAATGTTCCTAGGAGTTTCTCTTTTTGGATCTCTTTCAGGTGGTGATCGATGGATTCTTTCAATACTTATTTTGCCCTCTGGTTCTAGAATGTCAGGGCAGTTTTCCTCGATAATTTCACGGAAGAAGATATCTAGGCTCTTTTTTTGATCATGACTTTCAGGTAGTCCCATAATTTTTCAATTGCCTCACCTGGATCTATTTTCCAGGTCAGTTGTTTTTCCCATGAGATATTTCACATTCTCTTCCATTTTTTCATTCTTTTGGTTTTGTTTGGTGATTTCTTGGTTTCTCGTAAAGTCATTAGACTCCATCTCTTCCATTCTAATTTTGAGAGAACTATTAAATTCAGTGAGCTTTTGAGCCTCTTTTCCCATTTGGCTCATTCTGCTTTTGAAAGCATTCTTCTCCTCATTGGCTTTTTGAACCTCTTTTGCCAATTGAGTGAGCCTATTTTTCAAGGTGTTATTTTGTTCAGCATTTTTTTGGGTCTCCTTTAGCAAGGTATTGACCTGTTTTTCATACTTTTCTTGCATCTCTCTCATTTCTCTTCCCAGTTTTTCCTCCACCTGTCTAACTTACTTTTCAAAGTCCTTTTTGAGCTCTTCCAAGCCTGAGCCCACTCGACATCCCCCTGGGATGTCTGGGGTACCGAGGCCCCGCCCTCCACATCTTTCCCTGATGGCAAGAATATTTCCTCATCGTCGTCAGATCCGAAAGTCGGGATCATTTGCATCTGTTCAAAAAAACTCTCTATAGCCTTATTTTTCTTCCCTTTTCTAGGCATTTTCCCAGCCAGTTACTTGACTTCTGAGATTCCTGTCCACCCCCACCCAGATCCGCCCAGCTAGTGCTTGGGCTCTGAGATTCAAATGGGCTTTCCGTGGCAGACGCGGCTGCTATTCAATGTGAGCTTTAGTTCTGGTGCTGGGGTGGGGGCAGGGCCACCTCCCAGGATCAGTTCCCTCAGGGGCTTTATGCAGAGACCTTCAGTAATGGAGCGGGTGGGGAGGGGCGTCTCCCAGACTCAGCTCCTTCAGGTGGTTTATGCAGAGACTTTCAGTAATGAAGATCCTGCCTGCTCGGGGAGTCCCGGGGGCCGCCGCTGCTGCCTCTGCCTCCGCCACTTCCTCCTGGGGGGCCCCGAGCCGTGGAGACACCCCGCTCCCCTCTTGGCCAGCCCAGATGTGTCTCTCACTGACCTGCAGAGTCTGTGGGCGGAGGGACCTTCCAGGCCGCCGGAGGTTCCGTCCCTGAAGCCTGCTCCGATCTGCTCCTCTTGGCCGCGTGGCCAGGGCAGCGCTGGGGTGGACTTCGCTTTCCGGGGTGCGACGGACCCTAGGGACGGCTCTCCAGGGCTCTCTGGAACGGAAATCTCTTCCACTGTGTTTCTGCACACCCTGCAGTGATCCAGAACTTGTGGGGAGCTCTTCTTACATTAAATCTATGGGCTGTGGATTTGGAGCTCGCATACGTGAGTCTTTCTACTCCGCCATCTTGACGGGAAGTCTAGCCAAGAGTTCTTGTGCAAATGATCTGGGGGTTTTACTAGACTAAAATTCAAGATCAGTTCACAGTTCAGCATAGAAGTTCAAAAACGCTAATGAGGTCTTAGGATGCATTTAGAGTCTTAGTATCTATGACATGAAAGATGATAATTCTGCTGTACTCTGAACAGACTGCGAATGCAATGTGTTGCTCACTTCCGGGCACTGTAGTAACAAGGTGGAAAGCTTCCAGAAAGAAGTATTCAGGATGGTGAGGTGATTATGCCAGATGAAGATCGGTTGAAGAAACTAAGATAGTTAGCTTTAGAAGAGAAGACTAAGGAAGGAAGGAAACAGCCATTAAGCATATACTATGCACCAAGTGCTGTCTTATGTGCTTTATGAATTTTCTCTCATTTGAAAAAAATGAAATAATATTTGATCCTCACACCAACTCTGGGAGGAGGGTACTATTATTGTCCTCATTTTACAGTTGAAAGAACTGAGACCAGTGGAGTTTAAGTAACTTGTCCAAGGTGATATAAGTAGTCATTTTCTGAGATCAGATCTGAAGTCAAGTCTTCCTGATTTTAGGCCCAGTTTTCTATTCATTATACCACCTGCCTACATCGATATGCGATAGATGATGTGTTCAAGTCATTGAAGGGATGACATGTAGAAATAGATTTATCTTTTTTGGCCCCCGAGAGCAGAACTAGGAGCAATGGTTGGAAGTTGTTAGGAGGGCAATTTAGTTTTGACACAAGGAAGAATTCTATAGTAGTTAATAGTATATAATAATAGACTGAGCTGCCACCAGAAGGTAGTGAAGGAGAACTTCACTAGAAGTCTTGTTGGGAATGTTGTAGAAGACATCCCTTTTCAGGTACAGGCTGGACCAGATGGGCTCTCAGGGTCCTTACAGTTGTGACACTGAGATTTTTTTACTTCAGGTATCCATGTTATTCTACAACAGGTTAAAAAGTAAGATATGAAATAGTATCATTGCCCACTTAGGAATTAGAGCAATTGCCACACAGTAGAAGCTAAACTAATTATGTAATCTTAGATTTAATGGGAAAAGACTTTTAATATAGTCAGTGAAATCTTTACTGAAGAACTTATATTTGCCTGCTTCCCAAAACTTTTTACTGTTTTATTTATTTTTTGCTTTTAATCCCCACAGGTTAATCACTTCAGTTTTAAAACCTTCCTTAAATTCTAATTCCTTTATATTGCATCTCATATATGAGTTGCTTACTCTTTTTGGTTGCTGGTCATTATATTTTAAGCTTAAATATTTATTGAGCATCGGCATGTTAATTATCCTTTAGAAATAAGGATTTGGACACTGAGATGGCACAACAGATAGAGCATCAGGTCTGAAATCAAGAAAACTCATCTTTCCAATCTCAAATCTGTCCTCAAGCACTTCTTAACTGTATGCTTCTGGGCAAGTCACTTAAAAGCTCACTTTCCTCATTGGTAAAATGAGCTGGAGAGAAGGAAGTGGCAAATCACTCCAGTATCTATCCACGAAAACCCAAATGGGGTTACGAAGGGCTGGACATGACTGAAACGACTAAGCAACAAAGAAATAAAAATTTACAGTCTTTGTCTTAGGAGCCTCACATCTGAAGAGTTTAAACTTAAATGGTTAAACAAAGTCTAAATGTTTCAGTCTTATTAGTTTTCCTTTTATTCTACCATGACTATAAATTATATGTTCATATCCTTATTTTTCTTGAATTTTACTCTTCTTTTCTGTCTTTGGAAAATTTCTGTAATTGGTTGTATATTACAATGTAAATTGTTTATAAAAGACTGTGAAATGCTTAGTATTATTTGAGAAAAAATATCTAGTTCTCTTGTGTTGCTGAAGCATTGCAATCTTTGACATCCTGGTTATAGTAAAGCTAAGGATTGTTGTTCCCTTCCAAATAACCTTATAATTGATTTGCTTTGTATCTTTCTCTAGGTCATAGTCCTGGAACCCCTGTTTATAGAGAGAAGGAAGATATGTATGATGAGATTATTGAATTAAAGAAGGTAATATTTCTTTTTGCTCTCTGCTGTTTTTAAACAATGGAAGTTTTTGGTAATGGCTAAAAAAATGAATTCTGGACAGGGCTCCCTATTAACTCAAGGGTCAAATGTAAATTCATTTTTTATTTAAAGCTCTTAACCAGTTAGCCCCTTCTTATACATTACTCCCTTTCATGCATTCTACAGTTTGGCTACAGTGGTCTGCTTGCTGTTCCTCATATATGACATTCCATAGTCAATCTGTGTGCCTTTGCACTGGCTGCCCCCCTGTATTTCAAATGCTCTTTCCCCTCCCTTCAACCTCTTAGAATTTCTGACTTTCTTTAAGATTTTAACTCCTACTAGGCAGGAATCAGTATAAGTTCTTTAGAAACCTGGGATCCCATTTCATATGCTACATTTTAACCTGCTGTATTACCATGTATCATCTTCTGCATGGGGCTTTCATTTCCCCTAGCTGCTAGAGTTTTCCTATTTGACATTACCTTCCATCTTCTCTGTTTGTATTCCCTAGGTGCCTTTTTACGTACAAGTTGTCTCTCCCATTAGAATGAAATCTACATTCTATTCTACAGGGAAAGGACTGTTTTTCCCTTTGTCTTTGTATCTCCAGCACATAGCATGGTGCCTGGCACAGAGATGTGCTTAATAAGCGCTTGTTGATTGATTTATAATGCGAAGTATACACTAACCCAGGAATCTGTCAAAACTTTCAGCTTGTAGTCACTGTTAGCCACCTGAGCTCATTCAGTTAAGATGTTTATTCACTGAGATTTATTATTGATGAATTTATTTGATATATAATTTGATTAACATTTAATATATTATTGATAAATATATTCTTATAGGTCAGCGAGGTAGTGCAATGGATAGAGTGCCAGGTCAAACTCAGGAAGACTCATCTTCCTGAGTTCAAATGCAGCCTCAGATAATTACTAACTTTGTGTGACCCTGGGCAAGTCATTTAACCCTGTTAACCATGATTTTCTTATCTATAAAATGAGTTGGAGAAGGAAATGGTAAATCACTCCAGTATCTTTGCCAAGGAAACCTCAAATGGAGTCACAAAGAGCCATACATGACTGAACACCAACAATAAAGTCCCATCTATTCAGGGCAGGTAGGTGGTGCATTGTACAGAATGCCAGATATGGATTCAGGGAGACTCATCTTCCTGTGTTCAGGGCAGCCAGATGGCGCAATGGATACAGCCAGGCCTGGAGTCCAATCTCAGACACACCCTGGGAAAGTCACTTAACCCTGTTTGCCTCATCTCAATAAGCTGGAGAAGAAAGGGCAAATCACTGTAGAATCTTTGCTAAGAAAACCCCAAAAGGGGTCACAAAGAGTTGGATACAAGTGAAACAATTGAACACATGTTTTTATATTTTCAGTTTAGTCTCAGAGGAAGAATAGTAGTTATCCTTCTTACCGGTACTAACTCTCCTTGTCCCTTTTATCCCCTCTCTTCCCATCTCTAGTCTTTTGCTCCTTCAGTTATTCCCTCTCTCATTTGAATTTTCAGTCATTCTTTATGCACTCATTCTTCCCTGAGACCTGCAAACAAGTTCATATCTCCTGATCTTTCACTTAACCCTGCTGTGTCCTCAAGCTGTTGTCCCATAATTCTCTCTTTTACAGCCAAATGCCTGTATGAAGTTACCTGAACTTTATTACCTCTACCTTGAAAACAAGTAGGATCAGAAATTAAAAGCTGGAAGGGAGAATAGGGATAATCTAGTCCAAGACCCTCATTTTACAGATAAGGAAGCTGTGGTCCAGAAAAGTTAAGTGACTTGCTCAAGATAGTACGTGGCAAAGTAAGAACTCAAACTAAGGTCTGCTGACTTCAGAGCCTCTATTATTACTACTATATCATACTATCTCATTTTCTTCTCCCACTTACTACTTAATACCTTGTATTCCTAGCTTTTAACCCTGCCGTTTAATTGAAACTACACTCTCCAAGATGGCCAAAAAACTCTTAATTACCAAATTCAAAGACATTTACTCAGTCCTCATCCTTCTTGAATCTCCCTAAGGCACATTACGTTGTTGATTATCCCTCCTGTTTAATGCTATCTTCCCTGGATTGTCATGACCCTACCATCTCCTAGTTCTCCTATTTGTCTCTCCATTCTTTTTGTCTTTCATTTTCTGGATCATTTTCTATGCCTTGTCTGTTGTGCATATTGGGTTTGCCCCCAGGGCACTGTCCTTTTCCCTTTCTACACTTTTCTTCAATGATAATCTAACTCATGTCTCTCTCTTGAGCTCCAATTCCATATCCCAAAGGCATGTTCCACCTAGATGTACAACTGTCATCTCAAATACATTTTTTTTTTTAAATTCAGTATCTTCCCTCTTTGAACTTATTAAGATAACTCACTGGTCATAGAAAACACACTTTTTCAACAACCTGAGTCTACATATGGACATCACCAGATGATCAATATCAAAAGTAGATTGTTTATATAATTTGCAGCCAAAGGTGAAGGTCTATGCAGTCAGTTAAAACGAGACCTGTAGCTTTCTGTGTCTCAGAACGTGAGACAGAATTCAGACTTAAATGAAAGCAGGAAAAGGTATCCAACTGTATATGAAGTGGGAATGGTAAGAAATTAGTTCTGGTTTGTAGAATGCCTGAAGAACTATGAATAGAGGTTCACATGTTGTACAGGAGGCAGCTGCAACAACAAGAAAAAAAACCCAAAACGAAAGAAGAGCAAGAAATTAAAATGACTGATGAGGCTTTACAAATAGCTAAGCAAAGTGAAAGGTAAAGGGGAACAGGAAAGATATGCCCAACTAAAACGCAGATTTGCAGAGAAGAGCAAGGAGAGATGTGTATGTTCGTCCTTTGTTACCAAAGAAGACCATGCCATTAGAGAAATAATGACATGACTTGAACTTAACTTTGTTTTGAGTGAGGGAGGACTGTGCAGGTCACCAGCTTCACTTCTCCTGCAGAGCCATCTGAATCCAGTGACCAGATATTCATCAGGATGACTGGAGATGGCCCAGGATGAGGTAATTGGGGTTAAGTGACTTGCCCAAGGTCACACAGCTAGTGAGTGTCTGAGGTGAGATTTGAACTCAGGTCCTCCTGACTCCTGCACTGGTGCTCTATCCACTGTACCACCTAGCTGCCCCAGGAAGGAGAGATAAGGTTTTCTTAAATGAACAATGCAAAAGAAGTGGAACACAATAGAATAGGAAAGACAAGGTCTCTTCAAGAAAATTAAAGATATCAAAGGAATGTTTCATGCAAAAAATAGGCATAATGAAAGACAAAAATAGTAGGGAACTTAACAAAAGTAAAAGAAATTAAGAAAAGGTGACAAGAATACACAAAAGTATACAAAAAAGATCTCAAAATCCCCAGTAACCATGATGGTATGGTTACTGATCTAGAGTCATATGTCCTAGAAAATGAAGTCTAGTGGGCCTTAGGAAGCATTTCTAACAATAAATCTAGTGGAGGTGATGGAAATTTAGCTGAACTGTTTAAAATACTAAGAGATGATGTGGTTAAAGTGCTGTAAGCAGCATGCCAGCAAATTTGGAAAACTCAACAGTGACCACTAACTAGAAAAGATCAGTTTGCATCCCAATCGTAAAGAAGGACAATGCCAAAAAATGTTCAAATTACCGAACAATTGCACTCATTTCACTCACCAGCAAAGTTGTGCTTAAAATTCTGCAAGGTAGGTTTCAGCAGTTGGGTGAACCAAGAATTACCAGAAATACAGGTTGGTTTTCAAAGAGGTGGAGGAACTAGAAACCATATTGCCCACATTCACTTGATCATGAAGAAAGCAAGAAAGTTCCAGAAAAACATCTACCCCTGCTTCATTGACTACTAAATGAAGCCTTTCTAAGGCTTATAAAGCCTGTCACTGTGTACCTCACAACAAAATGTGGCAAGTACTTAAAAAGATAGGAGTACCAGATTATCTTACTTTTTTCCTGAGGAGCCAGTATGCAAGTCAAGAAGCAACAATTAGAACTGAATATGGAATAACTGATTGGTTTAAGATTGGGAAAGGAGTTCGACAAGGCTATATGTTGTCATCTTACTTATTTGTGAAATTTATAAGTGAAATGTGAGACTGAATGGATCAAAAGCTGGAATTAAGGTTGCAAGGAGAAATATCAACCCTGAGATGTGCAGACCGTAACCCTCTGGTGACAGAAAGAGAAGAAAAATTAAGCCTCTTGCTGAGAGTGAAAGAGGAGAGTATAAAAGCTGACTTGAAGCTTAACATTAAAACACTAGGAGCATGGCAGCTGGTCTCATCATTTTCTGGCAAATGGAGGGAGAAGAAGTGAAAGCAGTATCAGTTTTTATATTCTTGAGCTCAAAGATCACTGCAGACAGTGACTACAGCCATGAAATTAAAAGATGCTTCTTCTTTGGAATGAAAATTATGTTCAATCTGGACAGTATAATAAAGAGCAAAAACATCATTTTGCTGATAAAGGTCTATACAGTCAAAGCTTTGATTCCTCCAGTAGCAGTGTATGGCTGTGAGTGTTGGACTATGCGGAAAGCTGAGCACAGCAGAACCTATACTTTTGAATTGTGGTGCTGGAGAAGACTCTTGAGAGTCTGTTGGACAGCAAGGAGATCAAATCAGTATGTCCTTACAGAAATTAATTCAGACAATTCATTGAAAGGACAAATACTGAAACTGAGGCTTAAATACTTTGGCTGCATAGTGAGAACATTGGTTGGTTGGTTGTTGTCGTTCGTTCTTGAAGGGGACCAAAATAATATCACCATGATAAAGTGAAGTTTCAGTGTGTCTGACTGTGGCTGATCAGACCAATACAGCTTGGAATATTCTACCACAGATTGGGCACATATAGTCTGTGTGAATATTTGGGGTGATTACTCCAAATTTGCACATCCTGCATTTCCTTTGTGCTGTCTCAATTCTGCTTTGTTCAGAGAGCACAGCACCTTTTCTGATGTGAGTATACCATGCTGAGTGGTCCTGTGCCAGTGTCTCCCATGTTGCACAGTCAGATCCAAAGTTCTTGAGAGAGACCTTGAGCGTGTCCTTGTATCGCTTCTGCCCACCATGTGATCTCCTGCTTAATGTGAATTCTGCATAAAATAGTCTTTTCAGCAAGTGCACATTTTACATTCTAAAAATATGGCCAGCCCATCGAAATTGTGCTCTGTGAAGCATAGTTTAAATGCTTAGCAGTTCAACTTGAGCAAAGACTTCAGTGTCTGATACCTTATCCTGCCAGATGATCCTCAGAATCTTCCTAAGACAGTTCAAATGGAAGTGATTCAGTTTCCTAGCATGGCGCTGGTAGACTGTCCATGTTTCATAGACGTACACAACAATGTTGTCGGCACAACTCTGTAGACCTTCAGTTTGGTAGAGTCTAATACCTCTTCTCTCCCATACTTTTCTTCAAAGCACCCCAAACACTGAGCTAGCTCTGTCAATGCATGCATCTGTCTCATTGTCAATGTGTACATCTCTGGAAAGTACACTACCAAGGTAAGTGAACTTATCTACAGCATTCAGAACTTTTTCATTTGTTGTAACTGATGGTAACTCAATTGTGCATTGAGTGCACAGTCATCCACAAACAGAAAATCATGTACCAGCACTCCCTCCACTTTGGTCTTGGCTTGTAGCCTTTTCAAATTGAAGAACCTTACTATCAGTAGGGTAGTTGACTTTGATAACCTTGATGCCATGTTCATCCTCATTGAAACCATCAGTTTCAACATCAGTTTTGACAAAATGACTAAAAACATCATGCATGGGAGCAAGCACACAGCCCTGTTTCACTCCATTGGTGACTAGGAAGGCACAAGAGCATTGGCCACTATCCAGAACCTGGGCAAACATGCCATCATGAAATTGACGTACAATACTAATGAACTTCTCTGGGCAACCAAATTTTGACATAATTTTCCATAAGCCCTCACAACTAACAATGTCAAAGACCTTGGTCAGATCTATAAATGTTGTGTACAGACTTCTGTTCTGCTCCTGGCATTTCTCCTGGAGTTGTCGGGTAGCAAACACCGTATCAACTGTTCCTCAGCCCTTTCTGAAGCCATACTGGCTCTCAGGTATATGACCACCTTCCAGGTGAAGGATCAGCCTATTAAGGAGGACTCTAGCAAGAATTTTGCCAACAGTGACTAAGAGAGAGACCCCCCCCGCCATGATTGTTGCAGGACAGTCTATTCCCTTTACCCTTATAGAGATGGACAACAGAGGCATTCTTGAACTCCTGGGGGATAGCTTCTTCTTGCCATATAACCTGGAAAATTTCAGTCAGCTTTTGTATGAGCAATGGTCCCTCTACCTTGTAAATCTCAGCTGGAATACAGTCAGCACCAGGTGCTTTGCCACATAAAAGGAGCCTAATGGCCCTCAAAACCTCTTCTTCAGTTGGAAGTTCAACTAAGGAGGGATTGACTTCAACCTGAGGTAAACATCAGTGGCTTCAGCATTGATTGATGATGATCTGTTGAGAACACTATGGAATTGCTCAGCCCATCTCTCTAGAATCATGTCCTTATCACTAATCAGTGTGGCTCCATCAGCACTGAGTAGCTGTGATGCACCACAGGTTTTTGGTCCATAAATAGTTTTCAGAGAATCATAAAAGTGCTTTGTATTGTTACTGTCAGCATAAAACTGAATTTCATCTGCCTTCTTACTGAGCCAGGAATCCTGCATCTCTCTAAGCTTTGCTTGTACTTTGCTTTTGATTGAGCTAAATGCTGCCTTCTTAGAGGTGCATGAACTATCTTGCTGGTATATCCTGTGTAGTTCTCATTTTTTGTTTAGCAGCTTCTGAATTTCCCCATCATTTCATCAAACCAGTCTTGGTGTTTGCAAGCGTTCTGACTCAGATGAGCAAATGCAGTGCTGCACACCAAATCTCTGAAAACTGCCTGCTTCTTTTCTGCTCCACTGTTGCCAACTATGTGTTGGGTCAACTTTCCCTCAAAGTTAGTAACAAACTGTTCATGCCCAGAGAAGAGCTCTTAATTTGTTGACATTAATTCTTCTGGTAGGCATTTTGCCTTAGAGGTGGCACTGTTGATGAATGTGAATATTTAGGTTGGAAAGGATAAGTCTAAAATCAGTCCAGCACTCTGCACCACACATTGCCTTTGTCACTCTCACATCTTGTCTATCTTGTCTCCTTACAATCACAGAGTCTATTAGATGCCAGTGTTTGTTGCAAGGGTGCATCCATGAAGTTTTATTGTGTTTAGGTAAATGGAAAACAGTGTTAGTGATGAGAAGGTCATATGATGCACAAGTCTTCAGTAGTAAATGACTGTTACAGTTTCCAACTCCATTTCTCCCTAGGACTCCCTGCCAAGTCTGGTAGTCTGAGTCTACTCTAGCATTAAATTCACCCAGAATTATAAGCTTGTCCTCTTTTGACTTTTTGTTGATAAGGGTCTCTAGGTGTTCATAAAATTTTCTTTGACCTCGTCAGGGTTCGTCATGGTGGGAGCATAGGCACTGATGATGGTGGCATGGTGTTTTCCTGCAAGTGGCAATCTCCTTATCATGAGCCTGTCATTCAGTCCTTTTGGCAGGCTTACCAACTTGCCGACTAGATTAGTTTTGATTGCACAAACTAAGCCAGCTTCATGGCAGTCCCCTTCACTCCAGAAAAATGTGTATTCAGCTCCAACTTCAGTAAGCTGGCCTTCATTTGCCAGCCTTGTTTCATTCTGGGCTGCTTTTTGGATGCAATACCTGTTGAGTTCCCTTACAACAAGAGCAATTCATCTTTCAAGTCTACTGGATTTTGTGTTATCTATAAGTGTGCACATTTTCCATGATAGGACTCATTGGAACAGACTTGAATGAAGGCAAAAGGAGAAGGGGACAGCAGAGTAGGAGGTATATATGGATAGTGTTATGGAAGTGACAAATATGAACTTGAACAGACTTTAGGAGGTGGTGGAGAATAGAAGGACCTGACATACAATGGTCCATGTAGTCACAAAGAGCCAGATACAACTGAACAAATGAACAGAATTAGTATGTTCAAAGTAAATATGAGATCCTTCAGGGGAGGAGCCAAGATGGCGGAGTAGAAAGACTCACTGTATGCTAGCTCCGAATCCACAGCCCAGAAATTTTCTGTAAAAAGAACTCCCCACAAATTCTGGAGCACTGCAAGCCGCACAGAAACACAGTGGAAGAGATTTCCATTCCAGAGAGCCCTGGAAAGCCATCCCCAGGGGTCCGTTGCGCACCGGACACGGAGCCCACCCCTGCGCTGCCCTGGCCGCGCAACCCCAGAGGAGCAGATCCAAGCAGGCTTCAGGGATGGAACTTCCAGTGGCCGCAAAGGTCCCTCCGCCCACAGGCACTCCAGGTCAGTGAGAGAGACGTCTGGGCTGCCCGAGAGGGGAGCAGGGTGTCTCCGTGACTCGGGCCCCCTCGGGAGGCAGAGGCAGTGGCAGAGGCAGAGGTGGCCCGGCTGGGACTCCCGGAGCAGGCAGGAGCTCAGGGCCATTACTGAAGGTCTCCCCATAAACCCCCTGAGGGAACTGAGCCTGGGAGGCGGCCCTGCCCCCACCTGAGCACCAGAACTTAAGCTCACATTGAATAGCAGCCCCACCTGCTGCTGAAAGCCCCAAGGCTGGGGAGCAGCATTTGAATCTCGACCCCAAGCACTAGCTGGGCGGATCTAGGCAGGGGTGGAGAGGAATCTCAGAAGTCAAGTAACTGGCTGGGAAAATGCCCAGAAAGGGGAAGAAAAATAAGACCATAGAAAGCTATTTTCTTGGGGAACAGATGTTCCCACCTTTCAATTCTGATGACGAGGAACAACTCTTACCATCAGGGAAAGATGTGGAGGTCAGGGCCTCTGTATCCCAGACATCCGAGGTGGATGTCCGGTGGGCTCAGGCCATGGAAGAGCTCACAAAGGATTTTGAAAATCAAGTTAGATAGGTGGAGGAAAAACTGGGAAGAGAAATGAGAGAGATGCAAGAAAAGCATGAAAAATGGGTCAATACCTTGCTAAAGGAGACCCAAAAAAATGCTGAAGAAAATAACACCTTGAAAAATAGGCTCACTCAATTGGCAAAAGAGGTTCAAAAAGCCAATGAGGAGAAGAATGCTTTCAAAAGCAGAATTAGCCAAATGGAAAAAGAGGTTCAAAAGCTCACTGAAGAAAATAGTTCTCTCAAGATTAGAATGGAACAGATGGAGGCTAATGACTTTCTGAGAAACCAAGAAATCACAAAACAAAATCAAAAGAATGAAAAAATGGAAGAGAATGTGAAATATCTCATTGGAAAAACAACTGACCTGGAAAATAGATCCAGGAGAGACAATTTAAAAATTATGGGACTACCTGAAAGCCATGATCAGAAAAAGAGCCTAGACATCATCTTTCACGAAATTATCAAGGAAAACTGCCCTGAGATTCTAGAACCAGAGGGCAAAATAAGTATTGAAGGAATCCATCGATCACCGCCTGAAAGATCCAAAAAGAGAAACTCCTAGAAACATTGTGGCCAAATTCCAGAATACCCAGGTCAAGGAGAAAATATTGCAAGCAGTTAGAAAGAAACAATTCCAGTATTGTGGAAATACAATCAGGATAACTCAAGATCTAGCAGCTTCTACATTAAGGGATGGAAGGGCGTGGAATAGGATATTCCAGAAGGCAAAGGAACTAGGACTCAAACCAAGAATCACCTACCCAGCTAAACTGAGTGTAATACTTCAGGGGAAAATATGGTCTTTCAATGAAACAGAGGACTTTCAATCATTCTTGATGAAAAGACCAGAGCTGAAAAGAAAATTTAACTTTTAAACACAAGAATGAGAAGAAGCATGAGAAAGTAAACAGCAAAGAGAAGTCATAAGGGACTTACCAAAGGTGAACTGTTTACATTCCTACATGGAAAGACAATATTTGTAACTCTTAAAAACGTTTCAGTATCTGGGTAGTTGGTGGGACCACACACACGCATGCATACATGCACACACATGTACACATGTGCACACATACAAAGACAGAGAGCACAGAGTGAATTGAATAGGATGGGACCATATCTTAAAAGAAATTAAGGTAAATGGTGAGAGAGAAATGTAGTGGGAGGAAAGAGGGTGAAATGGAAGGGGGTAAATTATATCTCATTCAAGAGGCAAGCAGGAGACTTTTTTAGTGGAGGGAAAAAGAGGAGAGCTGAGAAAAAAACTTGAAGTTTATCCTCATCACATTAGACTAAAGGAAGGAATAAAATGCACACTCATTTTGGTATGAAAACCTATCTTACAATACAGGAAAGTGGGGGAGAAGGAGATAAGCAAGGGGCAAGGATGATGGAAGGGAGGGCAATGGGAGGAGGGAGCAATTTGAAGTCAACATTCGGGGAGGGACAGGATCAAAAGACAGAATAGAAACAATGAGGGGCAGGGTAGGATGGAGGGAAATACAATTAGTCTTATACAACATGACTATTATCAAAGTCATTTGCAAAACTATACAAATATGGCTTATATTGAATTGCCTGCCTTCCCAAAGGGAATGGGTGGGGAGGGAGTGATGGGGAGAATTTGGAACTCAAAGTTTTAGGAACAACTGGTTAGTATTGTTGTTGCTACTAGGAAATAAGAAATACAGTCAATGGGGAATAGAAAGTCATCTGGCCCTATAGGATAAAAGAGAAGATGGGGACAAGAGAAGGGAGGGAGGATAGAAGAGAGGGCAGATTGGTGATAGGGAAAATTAGAATGCTCAGTGTATTGGGGTGGGAGGAGGGGACAAATGGGGAGAAAATTTGGAACCCAAAATTTTGTGAAAATGAATGTAAAAAGTTAAATAAATAAATTTGTATTTGAATAAATAAAAAAAAATATGAGATCCTTTCTGGAAAAAGTGCACTAGCATCTATGGAGATAAGAAAGATTTCATGTGTGAGTTGGTACTCTTGAACTCAGAATGTGAGAATTCTGCTGTATAACTTGGGGTATTATTATTCTTTATTTTATAAATTAATTTGTTTTCAGTTTTCAAAAATCACCTCCATAGGTCTTACATGTTCTCCCTCTCCCCTCCCTCCTTGCAAGCTTATATGGGTTCTACACATACAATCCTATTAAACACATTTTCACATTAGTTGTGTTGCATAGTAGAATTGAAAAGAGTGGGAGAAACCATACAAAGCAAAACATAACAGAAGAGAAAATATTCTGCTTCATTCTGTGTTCCAATTCCATAGTTCTTTCTTTGAATGTGGATGGTATTTTACCTCAGCAGTCCTTTGGTAATATTTTAGATCCTTGCATTGCTATGAAAAGCTAAGTCTATCAGAAACAGTCCTTGATCACTGAACAGTAATTTTCTGTTTTAAGGTAATAATTGACTTGTATGGAGGGTGATTCTAGTTCACACCCTCATTGTCTGTCCTCTATACCATTTAATAGCCTCCTGATTGATCTCTCTGCCTCAAGTCTCTTCCGTTTTCAGTTCATTGTTGACACTTCTGCCAAAGTGATATACCTGAAGCCAAGGTCTGATTGTGTCATTCTTCTGATTGGTAAACAACAGGGGTTCCTTATTACTTGTTGCATCAAATGCAGACTCGTCTTTTTGACGCTGAGTCCTTTACAACCTGGGTCCAGAGGTGTCCTGGAGCTGATTGTTAAATATTCAGTGGGAGTATTTCTGTCTTAGACATTGACAGTTGAAACAAATCAGGGATTGTTTCTTGTTTCTTGTTGCTGACTGTCTAAATTTAAGAAAGTGATGGAGAAAATGTTTTAATAATATAGATTAAATGCAAAAGTGTTTCTTGCATACATTTTTTCATAGAGCTGGTTGTTAAACATTTACCAGCACTCCCCTACCTAGGTCCAACTTACCTTTCAGGCTTCTCATGCAAGAATTCTCTGCAGTCATCCAAACTGTCCGTCTTCTGCTTTCTCACATAGGACATTCCATCTCCTGTTTCTTAGCTTTTGCTCAGGCTGTCCCCCATATGCTGAGAATGCACTGCCTTCTTACTCTGGCTTTATGAACATTTCACATGCTACTATGAGACTTTGCCTTATTCTCTCAATTACTAACACTGAATTATCTTGTTTAAATTTCTTATATATATATATATATATATATATATATATATATATATATAAAATGTGTGTGTTTATATGTGTACATATTATTTCTCCCAGGAGAATGTAAGTTCCTTAAGGATAGTGACTTTCATTTTTGTCATCATCTCACCAGTGCCTACCACATACTGGGCACTTAGTAAGTGCTTACTTAATTGGATCAAATCCAAATTTGACTTCCTGAGCACCAGGGGATTGAACTATCTAGCCCAGACCTAGGACTGTGGATACGGATTAAAAACAAGATGTCTTTGTATTTGACTCTGAGGTGTATTTAAAAAAAAATAGAAACAAAGCCAAATCTGTAGATTTTGTTTCCTTTTAGTCATTACACTCTCAAAAAGGTGATGTGGATTTTATGAAAACAAAGCTTCGACGACTAGAAGAAGAGAACAGCAGAAAGGATCGGCAGATTGAACACCTCCTGGATCCTAATCGAGTAAGTTGTATGGTCTTTATTGTTGTAATTCCCCTGGTAAGGAGCATTTAGAGTCATTAATCACGTAGCTCAAAACTTGAGAATATTCAGATCCATAGGTCAGGATTAAGTTAGATTAGGTTTCATGTGACTGCTATCATTGAAAGGAAAGGCCTCAGCAAACTCAGAGTATGGATGTTCTGGGCAGATTTCCATTTGTAATCCTCTGACTATATAGCCTGCCCATTCCACCAGAGGAGTTGGCCACATAGCCATCATGAGTTCATGTACCCATACCATACTTTTGACCATGTACCCATACCAAAATTGCTGTGGAGCAAGCAGAACACTGCCCATGTCCTCCGGGAATTTTTGGAAATGATACTTCATCCAATTAGGGAGAGTCAGTGGAAAAGCTATAAAACCTGCCACTTAAAATTTGGTGTCCTTCACAATAGTCCATCTTCTAACTTCTGATAATGGATGGTCATTATGAAGTTTCCTTCAAGTAGCTTCTGACTCTTCAAAGTAGCTATTGGCCATGGGCACACAAGGGAAATGGGATATGTGATACCAGAGTGTGAGTGAGGGAAAGTACCAGAAATGAAATGAAACCAGTAGGTGGTGCAGAAGAATGTGTTCTGACTGGGCAAAAGGGGGATCTTGATGTGTGGTGGATTATTACTCTAGGGTACAATTTATTCATTTAGTTTTAGAATTAGTTATGTAGTGGAAAGATGTACTTCTACTCAGAGGACCATCCAGAAGAGCGTTGGCCAGCTGCATGACATACGCTGAAGTTCATGGCCTATTTTACATGGGAAAATCAGTGATTTTACATGATTGGGGTATTATTATATTGATTATATAAATCAATAAAATTTGAAAATCTAAGTAAAAGATTACCTAAAAGGGTAGCTGGATGGTCTTCGTTGCAGTGGAAATCCAGCATGGTGAAGAAAGTGAGCCAGTTTCATAATCCTAACAAAAGATCATAGATTTGTAACTGGAAGGGCCCTTAGAGGCTATTGATTTCAGCCCTTTCGTTTTACAGATGTGAAATCTGAGGACTTGTGGCTTGTCTAAGGTTGCATATACTAAGTGTTTGAGGCAGGATTGAGCCCAAATTTTCCTATACTTGAATCTAACACACTTACCCATTAAGTGTGCTACTTGTGGTGTCTACTACCACCATAGACCTGGTCTTGGGACAGGGGCATATCCATGATAAAATCCAGGGACATTGTCAATCATGATTGGGGAGGTGTAAGAAGTAGCTTCATTTGGACCCCATTGTGGGGTTTGTCAGTTGAATTGAGGTTTGACCACAAAAAGGCCTGGGTAGCCTGATGAAAGGTCTTCCATATCTCCATGTTTAGCCACCCCAGTGTGACAGAGCCAGAGGGAACATCCTGACAACTGTGAATGTATAGAGCCCATCAGGGATAGATCCCCTCTCTGGATGCTAGAGGAGCTCTGGAATGAGGTAGCCAAATATTCCTGGGCATCCTTAAGGACTTCTTAGATTGCTTTGTCCAGGAAGCTCTATTCTGTTTGAGATTTTGGTTTACAGCTTGAAGGGCTCACCTTTGTCAGGGCTATTAGATCTGTTGTTTGTCAGTGTAGGCCACAGTGGGCCCTCAGGTTGCTCTGTGAGATCTTTGTTATACAACTATTGAACCTCTTTAGTAAGTCGCTGTTTCCCATTGAGAATGCCAGGCAACATGACCAATAACCACTGGATGAGAATCAAACTTTCATTTAGTTGGTGGCAAAATCATGTGACCTCATGCACAAGTAAGTAAGTTCTTCAGCTTGCCTTTTGGATTTCCCCAGGGAAATCCCGGCTAGGAGGGTACTGTGGATGCTTCAGATGTTTCCCTTTTAATATTGCCATCTTACCTTACAAACTGGAATTTTCTAATTTTATTTCATCCAATTGCACCTAGAAAGCATTGGCTCTTTCTTTTGGAGCCATCACTTTGGCCAGTTCAGATCCAAATCTATGATCCTTGGAAATGGTCTGCCTACAGTCCTTAGTGACTTGGCTTTTTCTATTGTTAATCCTGGAATCAGGGGAAAGAGAGATGATTATGGGATGAGCAGATAAAATGGCACTCTTGAATGGTAGAAGTCCTGAAAGTCCGTAATCATGTAAGTAAGCTGAATGGTTTATCCAGTGGAATCAGCTGTGGATCAGAGCTAGAGGGTAATGCACAGAATTAGATTTATTAAGGAGCTATGTTAAGTCTTCAGTGGAAATGGGATAATCTACAGTTATAACCAAGTACAAGGGGTAAGCAGGTAATTGCCTGCTATTTGCCTCCTCCACTAGTCCTGTGGAACTAGTACTATTCAGACATGGGTTATGAATGCCCAGGCTGGTTCTTATACACCCTGTGCATCTACCGATACTGTATGACTTGCCCAGGGCAGCAGTAACTGGGCTCATTCACTTAATTCATGGTTCAATTCTTCATTGATATGTAAACCCCCAAGATGGAGGGAACTGTAAATTTCTATTCCTTAGATTAGATGAAATTTTAAAAATCAATAAAATTTGAATTGCACAGACTATTTTTAAAAAATATTATTTTTTTGCTACAGGGCTGTGAATTTGCCCGGAGTATGGTTGACAAAAGACCTGGTACTGGCTGGGTAAGTGTGATTTCCAGGAAGGCAAATAACTTTCCTATTGAAACCTTATTAAAATGCTAATTCAGATGAGAGCTATTCCTTCCTTAAAGAGATTACAAGGATAGATGTGGAGGAAGAGCACCTTCAAAATGTATGTAAACAGTCTTTTCCCAGTGAAGACTTTTTCTTTCAATAATATATGAAGAGAATTAATTTCACTGTACTATGAGTTCTGGACCCTAGAGAAAAAAGAATAGCCCCTTTTGTTTTCTTCTGGGCTGTGAGCTCATCATTCCTGAAGCACTACCTAGGAGTTGGCTGTAGAATGGTCAGAAGCTCCAGGAAAACTTGTGGTAAATTCAGGAGGTAGCACTCTTAACCTTGGAAGTGATGTTTCCCACTGCTCCTACATGATTTTTGAGAATCATTATGCAGGAGTACTTTAAGTCATTACAGTCCTTAACTCTTTTCACAGGAGAAGGATTTTGGGCCTGATAATTAATGATACTTGAATATCTGAACTACATACAGTTAGAACCCTGAAGAAAGACTCCTTGATGAGATGTCATAGGGAGATATTCCTTCTATGGTTTTTCAGTACATCTCTATTCTTTACAGTTGGTGGTAAAGTGGCTTTGTCTGAGGTACTTGTATCAAGGCAGACTTGTCAGTACCCTCCTGATATAGGTGACAGGCTATTGAAAGGATATCATTTAAGGAAAAAGCAGTTGCTATTTCCAGAATTGATACTTAATAACACAGCACATGGAGTACACATACTTGCAAGTTGTGTTTTTAATATTTAAGGCAAATGAGGAGAGAGATAGGGTTCTACTGGAGTGGAGTGTTACATATGCTAATAGACTAATAATTGTGCTAATAATTGTGTCTATTGGTTTTCTGTGGCTGTTTTTCTTTGTAACAAAAGAAGGGCTTATTTGGTGGTGGTAGTGGTGGTGATGGTGGTGACCAAGACACATTGAGAAGATTGTGATTGAAAAATCAGAGGCATCATCAATAATACTTACTTTTAAAATATTTAAGACAA
The DNA here is from genome assembly GCA_023548195.1 of Bettongia penicillata ogilbyi. Classification (NCBI taxonomy): domain Eukaryota; kingdom Metazoa; phylum Chordata; class Mammalia; order Diprotodontia; family Potoroidae; genus Bettongia; species Bettongia penicillata. The sequence continues at coordinate 1,906,785 of JAJHZJ010000100.1, forward strand.
CAGGACTTTACCCAGCACTCTTTCAGGGAATACTGTTATGTCTTCCCTTCCAACTCTGAAAATGGTGAATAGAGAAATCATAGAGTTGTTCCTTTTATTTGGTAGCTGTGAACAGGATTGTCTAATAAATAATCTCCAGAAAGCTATAGCTACCTTAAAATTTTTTAAATTAATTATCCTGTTCCTATGTATTATCTTAGTAGTAACGATAAACACATTTAGGATTTCATTCCTGTTTTGGTGTGCTGGTGGCTGTCTGCAGTATCTTTACTTAAGTGTAACAATATAAAGAGAGAATGAAAAAGATCAAATTTTAAGAGGAGGCTGATGGAATAGGGACATCAGAAACCTCTGGTCTTGATGTGTTTATATTCTTTTGGCAGGTCATTAATGGACTAAAACAGAGAATTATCAAGTTGGAGCAGCAGTGCAAGGAAAAGGACAATACTATCACGTATGGAGAGTTTTGCACTGGGCTCTTGGATGGGCTGGGAGGAATTTTGAGAGTCATCTAGACCATTAGAAAGGGCTACATTTAACTTACTTTGTTACTGAAATTATCTTTCATAAAGTTTTCTCGGACTCCAGCTTGATTTTTCACCCTAAGAATCTCTCTGACCCTGCACCCAGTTCTGTCTTTACCCTTACCCCCACTTCTTAACCAAAAAGGTTGGATACTTACGAATTCTTAATGTCAGTGTCTCTGTTGACTTGAGCTCTGGATATAATTTGGGAGAAGGTACCTTTCCACAAAGTATTTCCTGCCTCCTGTCTCCCCAAGGAAAACCTAGGGAACTTCAGTATGTGACTTATTTCAGAAACCTTTCTAGGTTGTGATCCAAGCCCAGGGAAACCATGGGGATTCCAATATCAGGCTCTTTTTGGCCTTCCACCAGGGCCCCAAGATGCCCTGTAAGCATTTAGGCTAACAAAACAGTGAAAATGGAATAGGCTTTTATTTAATATGACCAAACACAAGCGTAGGATTTCCTTCTCTTTAGGTGCTGTGTGGATACACTGACCTTCACCACAGCATGTAGCGTGGTGTCCTGTGTGGCATCCTCCTCCTTAGTTCTCATGGTTCTTTTTAGAATTGGCCCTTCTTGTGCAAGTGCCCTGAGAGTCCCCCTCACACAGAGTAAATGTGCGCTATTCCTTGTGGCACTTGCCTGCTATGTTGAATCCTCCAGCTGGAGGAAAGGGAATAAACATTTATATGTACCTGCTGTGTTCCAGGCACTCAGTGCTTTACTGATATCTTATTTGATCCTCACAGCAATCCTGCAAAGTAGATGCAATTATTATCCCCATTTTACAGTTGAAGAAACTGAGGCAAACAAGTTAACGGGCTTGTCTAGGGTCACACAGCAGTAATGTCTGAGGCGAGATTTGAACTCATGTTTTTCTGACTCCAGACCCAGCACTCTGTCTGTTGTGCTACTAAACTTTCTGAAAATGTGTGATCCCTTCCCGTTACACCTGATACCTGTCCCATTTATACATAAAGACCCTGTGGGTCATACACAGTAGAGTTATATATAATTAATGAGATATATAGGTCAGGAGATATATTATACGTGGTCCATGAGTTACACATAGTACTTAAAATAGACTCCCTCTTTTTTCTATGTGCGTCCTCTACACATAGTCCACTATGCTGCCCTGTACCAGCAAGTGCCAGTGAGCTGCGTGGCTAACATCCTTGTTCATCATATTCAGAACATTGCACATCAGCCTGATCACTGAGAAGATCATCTGGGTGCCTGTGCTGACGTACTATCATTTCTGAACATTCAGTCTCCCTATCCTCTGTTGGGCCACAGAAGTACTTGAATGGCTGACTTGAAGTCCTGATTCTAGCCTAGGGATGACCTGAGGCTAATGGGGCTGTCCCTTCCCCTAATGGTTAAACCTTATTGTTGCCTTAGAGTTGCCAAAGCTGGAATAATATACTGAAAAGAGATAGCCAGATATAGCCAGACCATGGTAAAAATCTTCCCCAGATTAAAGAAACTCTGGCTCCTTTCCTCAATGCTCAAAGTTGATCTCCAATTCATTTGTATTTTGACCTGAATCTTCCTTATGTAGGCTTTTCTCTGTCTATGAATGGACCTTCCTGGCACCTAATTTCCAAACTCCCCCATACTCCTTTTCATCAGCCTGACCATAACTCCCTTGTGGGAAATATAATCACTGATACATGTTGCCTTGGTAGGCACTTAGTCATTCACTGTAGTGTGAAATACCTAATCTCTTGAACAGTTATAGGAAATAACTTTCCACTCCAGCAAGGTAGCACAGTAGATAGAGCACTAAGCCTGGAGTCAGAAAAACTGAGTTTAAATCTGGTCTTACTAGCTGTATGACCCTGGGCAAGTCACTTAACCCTGTTGGCCTCAGTTTCTTCATCTGTAAAATGAGCTGGAGAAGGAAAGGGCAAACCACTTCAAGTGTCTTTGCCAGGAAAACTTCAAATGGGGTCAGGAAGAGTTTGGACACACTTGAAATGACTAAACAACAAAATTTCCACTGGATATTTTATCTTGTGTTTTCCTGGGATGACAAGATTTCACAGAAGGACTTTATCCCCTGTTTAGGACTTGTGAAAGTGAACTTGATTATTTCTCTTTATTCTCTTCCCTCAAGGAAGCAATTGAGTAGTAACTATTCAGGAATGTTAACCCCAAACTGCATTTTAACATATGATAGTCTTTTTCTTGTTCGACATTCCTATAATGTTAACCATACTCATGGGAGAGAGTCATGTCTGAGGCTATGGGATTGGGGGAGAAGACTGTACCAGACCAGACAGCTCTCTTTAGGGCAGAGATGCTTAAATGTTAGAGGAATGGTGAGTGAAATAAAATTGTTTCTGGCAGTTGTGCCTAAAACACAGAGTACAGTGTTAATGGGTTTGGTTTTTTTTACAACCTATGTATGAAAGTATTCTCCCTGAGACAGCCTATAAATAAACTCCATAAGGGCATCAACTGTATCATCTTTATCTTTGTATCAGCACTCAGCACAGTGCTTCATACAGGAGGTGCTTTCTAAATGCTTATTAATTGTAAACTTCTCATATTAATTGTGAATGGTGAGAGTGTTCACGTGCTAATTCCTACAAACTTACTGCCTGAGATACTTTAATAGTACTCTGAACAGTCTGGAATTAATTCCAATCAATACAAAAACCCTAGAAATATTGTCTGTGTCTAGACACACCAGGATCATGGTGCCCATCTTCTCAATGGTATTCATGACTTTTCTGGGAAACTCCAAATATAATATAATCCTGATATGAATAGTCCTTCTCACTCAGACCCCAGACTCTGTAGAGGTACGTGCCTCAGATTTTCTTCATAAAATAGCTAGCATATAATTGTTACCTGAGATCCATTGTCTAGCATTGTCAGAAACTCTGTTTGTCACTGTCATTGCTACACAGGTGTCTTATGTGTCTAGGCAGGATGGTCCTAAGAATGATTACTGGGGCAGGGGCTAATTTCCAAAGAGTCTTAAGAAACCCAGGTTCTGGGCTCACCTTGATTTCCCAATGTGGACCTGATAGATTACTTCTTCCAATGCTGGATTCTACTCTCAGTGGAGGTATTGTATATATTTTACAATTGTAGTAACATACTGTTCAGCCATTTTGTATTCAAAATTTAAGTACCAATCCCCAGGTCAGCATCCTTGAGCAATGGACTTGGGTCTACCAGATTTGCAGGGAAGAGTGAGACCAAACAGTGGTCTGACAGCATGCACAGCTCGGGCTTCATCAATGAGCTCCACCTAGTCTTCTTCAACCACTGTTTTGGTTTTGGCATGGCCTATACTTGAGTGAGTTGCTCAGGGACTTACAGGGCCAGTTATTATATCCTCTACTACTCTCTGTCTTTACACTCCACCTTTATCTGCCTTATTAACTGGATCAGTTTTGAGTCACTTGGAAGCTATTGCCAGATTAGCAGTTCATCATGTACTCCTGGCACTTGGGTTAACCTTGTATGGTTTATGTGTTTCATAATCACTATACCTTTGGTCACTGTGCATTGAAGTAGTCTAGAAAGGAGGGAAGGAAGGAAGGACAAAGGAGTGATGAGGTCAGATTATTTTGACATCTGTATAGAAGCTGAATTAAGAGGAGAGATACTAGAATTTTGGAGGCTAATTTGGATGTAGTTGTAATATTTCAGGTGAGAGGTGATAAGGGACTAGATTAGGGTAGTGACCTTATGAGTAGAGGTGTAGGGGACAGATGCAGGAAATCAATCAAGTATTTGTAAAGTGTGATCTGTTAGGTGCCAGGCACCACACAAGGTGAGGAGGACATAAAGACAGACATTAATCACTGCCCTCAAGAAGTTTACATTCTGTTGGGAGAAACATGTGTGCATATAAGTGTGAACCCCAGATAGATGATGTGGGTATAGCGTGTGGTTATGTGGAGTGAAGGAATAACAGAGGATGACTCCAGGACTGCAAACCTGGGTAGCTGGAAGGATGTGGGAAGTTTAGAGAAGGGATGGCTTTTGAGGGAAAGTAATGAGTTTCCATTTGGATGGAAACTTGTTAAGTTTCCTTGTTAAGGTCAAGGTGTCTGTAGGACATTCAGGTAGAGAGGTCCAGCAGGCAATTAATAATACACGACTGAAAAACTCAGGAGAGAGATTAGCACTGGACCTCTAGAATGGTTATTGAATCTGTGGGAGCTGAACAGATCATTGAGAGAGGATATAGGGAGAGTAGAGACCAAGACAGAATCTTATCAGGGTTAGAAGGCAGGGCATGACTGTTGAGCCAGCAAAGAAGACTAACAGAGTAGTCAGACAAGTAGGAGAACCAAGAAAAAGCCTTTTCACAAAATCCAAAAGAAAAGAACATATAGGAAGAGGGCTTAATCAACTCAGGTTAAAAGCTATAGCAGGATCAAACTGAGAAAAGGCCATTAGGTTTAGCTTAAGAGATCAACCATTGATACTATTGAAGAGAACACTTTCAATGAAATATTAGTGATGGAAGCCACATTGCAGAACTAAGAAATGAGTGGGAAGCAAAGAAATGAAGGCAAAAAGAATAGGCAGCTTAAAAAAAGTTTTAGTGTTTTCTTTTGTTTTTATACCATATCCCACCCTGCTCCCGTCCTCACCCCTATATAGAACTCTCCCTTGTAGAAAAGAAAAACTTAAAGCCAATAAACATAACCACTGAGTCTGATAGGTATACAACATTCTATAATCGTCTACCATTCTTCTGAGAGGAGGGAAGTGTGTTTCATCATTAGTTTTCCAAGTCTGAAGAGAAGTCACCACAATTCATCAAACTTTGGCTGCTTGTTCATTTATATTATTATAAACATTGTTGTATATTCTTCTCCTAGGACAGGTCTTTTCATGTTTCGCTGAATTTTTCATAATTCAGTTTCTTGTAGCACCATAATAATCCATTATATTCATATTGATACATTGTTTCCTGTTGCACTCTGTCTTATTGCAGCAGCATGATTTGTATAGTCATTTCCTAATTATGGAGCATCTGCCTGCTGTTTCCAGTTTTGTTTGTTTTGGGATTTTTTGTGCTGAAAGTGCTGCTATAAATATTGTAATGTATATGAGACCTTTGCCAATGCCTTTGTTCTTGAGTTAAATGCCTAGTAGAGGGATTGAGTAGACAGCTGACATTGAAAAGGAGATGAGGTTGAAGATGGTAGCATGAGAAGATGGTGAGTCAAGTGAAAGATTTTATAAATAGGGGAAGTTGGTCCCTAACTAATCCCCAATCCAAGATAAAATCCCAGAAAAAAAGAGGCAAGATACTGAGATCTACTAAGCAAAAAGATATAATGCCCTTTCATCTCTTTACAAAATGGGAAAAAGCTCTGACTGAATTAGAAGGGGATCTTGGCTATTGTTTGAAAAAGGTTGGCCACACTAATTGATGCCTCTTAAAAAGCCATCTTGCTAGTGTTATAGGTGAACTTAGGCTGGGAGCAGCTTTGTGACTCTGCACTTGTATCCTTTTTTTTGGAGTGGGGGAAGCATGGGTGAAAAGGACAGAAAATAAGTGCTTGTTGATTTTAAAATGTAGTTTCTGTAAGAATTTTTAATATTAAGGAGTTAAAAAGAAAAGTAGGTAGAAAAAGAAAGCCCTTGCAACAAATTCACACAATCACATAATCAAAACAAATTCCTATATTGACCACATCCATAAATGTCTCATTCTTTGTATGTAGCCCATCACCCCTCTGTTAAGAGGTAAGTAGCAGACTTCATCATCTGACCTCTGGAATAATGCTTGGTCATCGTGTTCATCAGAGGAAGTCCTTAAGTTTTTCAAAATTGTTCATTTTTACAGTGTTGTTATAGTATATCTTGTTCTGATTCTGCTCACTTTACTCTGCATTAGTTCATAAAAGTCTTTCCATGTTTCTTAGAGAACCATTCTTTTTGTTATTTATTAATGTGTAATGATATTCCATTCTATTCACATATCAAAATTTCTTCAACTGATGGTCACTTACATCGTTTACAGTTCTTTACTACTCCAAAAAGGTTTTGCCATAAATATTTTTGTGCTTAAGGGTTATTCTCCTCCTCCTTTTATATCTCTAAGCCTAGTAGTAGTTATCATTTTTCCCACACTTTGAAGATGAAAGTTCTTTTTTTCCCCACATGCTGGTATTTGTCTTCAGAAGTGTTTCAAGTGTTTTAGGTATACCAACATTTTCGAAGGCTTACTTCTTTAAAAATAATAATACCTTATTTTTTCCCAATTGCACATAAAAATAATTTTTAGCATTCATTTTTTAAGGTTCTGAGTTCTAGATCCTCTCCCTTCCCCTTTCTTATTCTTCTTCCCTGAGACAGTAACCATTTTGATATAGGTTATACATATGCAATCGTGCAAAACATAGTTCCATATCAGTCGTATTGTGAAAGAAAACAAAGACCAAAAAACACACACATAATACGTTCACAGACAAAGAAAGTGAAAAACAGTATGTTTCAACCTGTATTCAGACTCCATTAGTTCTCTCTCTAGAGTTGGATAACATTTCTCATCATAAGTCCTTTGGAACTATATTGGATGATTGCATTACTGAGAACAGCTAAGTCATTCACTGTTGTTCATTATACAGTATATCATGGGTACTATGTGTAATGTTCTCCTGGTTCTGCTCACTTCCCTCTGCATCAGTTTATGGAAGTCTTCTCAGGTTTTTGGAAAGCTTCCTGCTTGTCTTTTCTTATAGCACCATAGTATTCCATTACAATCATATACCACAACTTGTTCAGCCATTCCCCAGTTAATGAACATCTCCTCAATTTCCAATTCTTTGCCACCACTAAAAGAGCAACTCTTAAGTATTTTTGCACAAATAGGTCCTTTTCCCTTTTTAAATCTTTGGAGGATACATAGCTAGTAGTGATATTGCTGGGTCAAAGGGTATGCACAGTTTTATAGCCCTTTGGACATCATTTCAAATTACTCTACAGAATGGTTGGATGGTTTACTTACTCTTAATACTCAGCATAATTAGAGGTTTACTTCCTCTTAATATTTAACAAAACACAATATTCTCCTAATATCTCAGTTTCCAGTCATAAGAGAAGGAAGCTGAGTCTTTTGCCCATCTTCATGAAGCAGTTTTAGCAAACTGGCAACCAGCCTGAGCTGTTGTTTGCCCAGTCATGTTCTTTAAGATGATATGACTTCTATGAGTGTTGGTGCCATGTCCTCATGTCAGTGAGACTATGAGCATATTGGGCTCATCTTTGCAGTGCCAGAACCTCTGTGCTAACTTTTTGTTTGGATTTTCAGTAAACTTCAGACAGATATAAAGATGACTAATCTGGAAGAAATGAGGATCGCCATGGAGACGTATTATGAGGAGGTAATTATCAAGGGAAAGGGAAGTTAAAGAACGTGGAGAGAGAGCCATATTCTAATTCACTAAACAAAACTGAAGGGGCTGCATAAGCTATAGTCTTGTTGTTACTAGGATCGTGTGCTCTTTGTCTTGACTTTTAGGTGAAAGCATAATGTCATACTTTGATTTCTCTGGGTCCTAAGCAATGCTCAGAACTCTAGTGGAGATGTCCTCAAAGGAGGCTTTTTTCCATGCTAGTGATGTGCTTTTAAAAATGCATTCCAACTTTGGTATTTTACAGATCCATCGTCTCCAGGTTCTTTTGGCAAATACTGAAACTACAGGAAAGAAGTATGTTAGTCTCTTTGGGGGCACATATTTTGTATATTGATTCACATTATTTAAACTGTTATAACAAAGGAATTAATCACCTAGGAACTTTTGATGTCCATTACTTTGAAGCACCTTGAAGCACCTTTCCTTTAAAAAAAAAATTCGAGTTAGAGCTCTCACATCTAGGCCTCTGAGCTTCTCAAATCACAGAGATGATTCTCATAATTAGCTTGATAATTGTTGATAGTATGTTTAGTCAGTCCACTCTGCTTTAGTAATGCTAATTTGTAAGCTATACCTGTCTTATTATTATTAATACTTTCATATAATGCATTAAGATTTGCAAAGAACTTTTCTTCCCGTAGCTCTGTGAGTTAAGTGTATCATATTGCATAAATGAGGAAACTTGAGTGTCAGAGAGGTTAAGTGGTTGGTCCCTGATCACATAGTTAAGTATTGGAATCAGGATTAAAATTTAGATCTCCTGACTTCAAGTCCAGTGCTTTTCCCACAACACCACATAAGCTACCATCTCAGTAGAGTTTTATTCTTGCACTTTAATTTCTCTCAGTTTACCTGGAAGAACATCAGACTTTCTATTCATTTATCCAGTAAGTATTTATTGAGTGTTTATTATATGCCAGGCATTGTGCTAGATCCTGGGAACATAAAGATAAAACAGAACAATTACTGTCCTCACAAGGTTTCCATTTGGGGGGAAACAGGAACGGTAGGAATACAAATAGGTACATATAAAACATTCACTAGCACCTAGGAGGCTCTGGATAGGCCTCTTGTGGAATGTGGCACCTGAGATGAACCTTGACGTAAGATAGGGATCAATTGTACAAGTTGCAGATGTCAAGGAAGCACACTCCAGCCAGGAGCAGATTGGTTGGAACATAAGAGGTCCTGGGCAGTAAGCCTGGAAAGATAAGCTGGAGCCATATTGGGAAGGACATAAAATGCCAGGCAGAAGTCCTCTCCCATGGAGCAGTGGGTGATCAGAGGTTCAGTCTTAGCATAGATTTCTTCATTGCTCTGGTTGTCACATTTTTGGATCATTGATTTGATTTCAAGTTCTCCCTCCTTACCACCATTTGAAGCACTGTTTCCATGTTACCTGGTTCTACCTTCTGTTGAGAATAGACTTTTTGAACTTCAGGATTCTTAATGTTAACTATAGTAAAAAATAGACAAATCAGAAGGTTTCAAAGAAAGGTAGAATTTTAGGAGGAACACTATAGTGGCAAAGTGGTCAGAGTGCTGAGCCTGGAGTCAGGAAGACTCTTCTTTGTGAGTTCAAATCTGGCCTCAGACACTTACTAGTTATGTGATCCTGGTCAAGTTATTTCACCTGTTTGCCTCAGTTCCTCATCTATAAAATACGCTGGAGAAGGAAATGGCAAACCACTCTAATATCTTTGCCAAGAAAACCCCAAACGGGGTCCTGAAGAGCTGGACCCAACTGAAAAAAATGACTGAACAGCATAGCTTTGTACTCCCCAAAGTATTTCAGAGATGGTGTCTCTCTCCCTACCCCAGCTCTAGCTGCCTGTGTTTTATCATAAACAAGATTTCTCTTTGAATATGGAGCAAGAGAGTTCTTTATCTGTGATTTTTTTTTTAAAGCTAGGAGAAAGATTTACTTTGGACATTGAAGGGAATATCTCATTGGTTTATTTTAGTTTAATTGATTTGTGAAGAGAAAGGTATAATCTCATCTCCTGATTTATGACCTTAGAGATCATTTGGTTATCAGTCAGCTATTTCACTTTTTGGTCTGTTTTACATATAGGTCCCCAACTGATAAGAAGTCAACTCAGAAGAGGCAGAAGAAATTGAGTGCTACTGTCCTACACTTGTCCAGGAATGTGCAAGAACTTCAGGAGGAGAATCAAAGTTTGAAAGAAGATCTGGACCGGGTGCTAAGCAATTCCCCTATTTCTAACAAAGCAAAAGGTACTATCTATAAACATCTACAAGATCATTTACAAATGAAGAGGGATTTAACTTCAACTCTCCATGAGGGCAGAGAGCAAGGAAGCCACAGGAGTCCCAGCCTCTGCTCTGCCCAACTACATGGCTTACATTGCATGTCACTAGTGTCTGAAACAAGGCTGCAAAGCTATGAGGAGATTTTATCCTTTGAAAAGTCAAAGTATGCAATTAATATGAGTTTGTATACTTGGCATTAGCCAAATGAACCTTGACATAACTTGAAAAATATCCTCTGAATTTTAGCATGGGCTAGGAGTGGTATTCAGGATTGTAATGTTCAAGAGGCAGCTGATGCCACAGTAGATGGATCATTGGGCCTGGAGTCAAAAAGACTGGAGTTTAAATCTAGTTTCAGACATTTACTGACATTTGTGACCTTGGGCAAGTCTCTTAACCTTTGTTTGCCTCAGTTTCCTCATTTGCAAAATGGGATAATAATAGCACCTACTTCCTAGGGGTGTTGTGAGGATCCAATGAAATAATATTTGCGAAACACTTAGCATAGTCCCTGTCAGATAGTAAGTGTATATAAATGCTTATTTCCTTCCCCTTTATCTCACCTTCCACATCAGCTTCTGAAAGTTTGTTGGATTTAGCCTTTTTAAATGAATGGTTCTGTTTGTTACTCTTTACTTTGTCCACTGTCCATACCCTGTGTCTGCCAAACTGCCTTTCTTGCTGTTTTTCACACAAAACACCCATGCCCCATCTCTGTGCCATCATTCTGACTGGGACCCATGCCTGTGATGTGCTGTATCTTTTAGCATCCCTCATTTCATTCAAAACTCTGCTGCTTTGCCACCTTTGTCATAAAGCCCTTCTAGTGCTCCTCCTTTCCCTTCCCACCTTTGACCTCCTATTTATTTTGTATATGTTTATTTATGTATGTATTGCCTTCCTTGGAAGGATTATCATTTTTTACTTTGTATCCTCGCAGCCTGGCACAATGCCTGGCATATAGGATGGGCTTAATAAATGCTGATTGATTGTCTGTTAAAGGCATTGTTGTTCCCTTTAGGTTATAGTGAATGGAGTAAACAAAGGCTAATGAGACGAATCTCAGAGTTGGAAAAGGTGAGTGACATAATTCTTTTTAAAATAGTTTTTAAATTGTTTTTATATTTGTGCATTTATATTTAATTTTTGTTTTAATTTAAACTTTAAAAATTTTAAAGTGGCATATCTGTATTTTTTAAATTATTTTTTTAAAAACAAGCCAATGAATGAGATAATAGCCTTGACAAATGTGACCATATTTACATGGTCTAGACCAGTGATTTCATTCACATTAGGGAGCTCTCAGTGAGGAAGCTTTAGCAATGGAGATCAGCCACTGTTCTGCAGTACAGAGAGTTACCAGAAGCAGGACAGCTAGGTGGGTCAGTGGGCAGAGCACCTGGAGTTAGGACGACCTGGTTCAAATCCAGCCTCAGATGTTTACTAACTGTTTGATCCCAGCCAAGTTGCTTAAACCCAATTGCCTCAAAAGAGAGAGTTACCAGAAACACCGAGTAGTAAAGTCATTTGCATGGAGTCACACAGAAATCTTGTCTTCAGTGGTGGGACTTGAACCTAGGTCTTCCTGCCTCCAAGGCTGCCTCTCCAGCACATTATTCACAATAATTTATTTACTTAGTGTCCTCTTGTCTCTCTTTTTAAACATTTTCCTTTAATTTTTAAAATTCTGAAACTAAAAAGACCAAATAAAATGAGCATTTCCACATATATTATTAGAACAGGAAAAGATTGTACATGAATTTGCAAAGCACTTTCATGTAAAGTGTTTTTTAAAACTCTCCTGTTTATCTATGATTTCTGCTGGTCTTTCTTGTATTCTGTTAATCTATTTTGGGGTGATGGAAGAAGAAGAACCCAGGGCTTAGCCTCCCTCTGTCTTCTAGTCTCTTTTTAATCAGTTAGTAGATAGGTATTTCTTAAATACCTACTATGTGCCAGGCATCTGTGTACTTCTTAAATTGTGTTGCTTGTGTTTTCATATAATTGTGTGATGTTATTCTAATTCTGTTTTCTTCACTTTATATTCCTTTCTATATGCCTGTATTTCTTGATATTAATAGACCATATTTGCATAGCAGTTTAACAAATACAAAGTGTTTTCCTTACAACAACCCCTGTGAAAAGATAACACAAGTATTATCTTCATTTTACAGTTGAAGAAATAATTGAGACTCAGGAAAGTTAAGTGATTTTCTGTAGTCACAGAGCTAGAATTCAAACCTAGTTTCTTACCTTTAAAGTTCCACAGCCCATGTTGTATGTTATGTATGTAATTTTTATATTACAGTGATATTTTATTATATTGATTTACTACATTTTCTTTAACCATTTCCAGCATGGGTATATGGAGTATTTTTTTCCTAGATTTTCACTGCTACAAACAAAGCAGTAATTGCTGTTTTAATATCTGTCGTTTGTATCTCTAATAGTGAGATTGTTTTATAATTTTTGTTATAAACTTCTAGAGGGCTATCCAAAATAAAATGTACAAAATTCATTTCTACCAGTAATGAAACAGAGTACCTAGTGGTCCACCACCACCAGCACCATCCTCACCCCTTCCTCCAAGTATTAAATTTTATTGTTTTTAATTTCTTGCCAATTTGATGGATATAAGGTGGTACCTGAGAGTTGTTTTAATTTGTACTTCTCTTATTGTTAGAGTTTGAACACATTTTCAAGTGATCATTAACAGTTTGTGTTTTCTCTTTCAGAAATTTTCTGTTCACATCTTTGGATTGCTCATGTATTGAGGAATAGGTTTTACTATTGTAAACTTGTGTCAGTCCCCTGTGGACTCTAGAAAACAGAATTTTTTTTACTTGTTATATTTACATTTGAATAGTTAAGGATTTTCCAGTTTATTTTTATTTTGAATACATTGTTTTTTTGTGTATAATAGTTTTTATCAAACAAACTTTGTCTCTGATAATTTCTCCCATAGGTCCATAAGATAAACATTTTTCTCCTTCAAAATTGAGATGATAAATTTTCTTTTAAAATTCCTTTCCCTAGTGGTTTTTATAATACTGGGTTTGTAAAACATGGTTCTATTTCCTTTTTCTCTCTTTTGTGCTATTGGTAATGATTTTCTATTTTATTAAAGCATTTGACACTCTTGAACAGTTTCTTCCTCTGTATAGTCTCCTCACTGAATTTTCATGACACATCTGTCCTCTGATTCTCTTGCTACTAATCTGATTGTTCCTTTTCAGTTTGCTTTACTACACCTTCATATCATGCTTACTGACTGAGGAAAAATGCAAGGCTTGTGTTGGGCTTTCTCTTTTTTCTCTGTACTATCTTGTTTGGCAACCATGGGTGCAAGCATTTCTTGCCACCATGTGAATTTTTTTTTGCTTGATTATGCTTATTTGTTGCAGAGTTTTATCCCCCCTCTCTTTCTCCTGGGTTTTAATTGGGAGAGGAAGTTCGTAATAGTAATGCCAAAAAAGAACATCATCTTTATTCTTTTTATGCACAAAAGAAAAAATTAAATTTAGAAGGAAGCACAAACAGAACAGTAATATGTAGAATTGTGCAGTACAAGTGCTTTTTCCTCTTCTATTTGTATATGTAGTACACAGTGTTATATAGCACTTTACCATTTGGAAAGCTTACAAAGTAACTTGTATTACAGATCTTTAATATAGTAACCAAACTAAATTCTTTGAATAAAATAGTATATCAACATACTTTAAAGGAAAAATTTAAATCTTTTCCTAAAATTTCTCATAGGTACAAAGCAGATGTTTAGGAGAAATGACAGTTATCTCAAAAATAATGTTTTTAAGTTGAAGGAGCTTAAAAGTGGTTATAAATTTTTTTTGGCATATCTGGAAAATGTCTTTAAGTAGTTTTAGAGAAGAAGCAATAGAAGTGGAAAACTGAAGTATTTCTGGTTCACCTAACTAGCAGAACCAGTCCTTTTCTCTTAAATCAAAAATTCAGTTTTTGTAGGTTACAAGAAGTATCCAGAGAATAGAAATAACAAGTAACTGCATCGAAAGCTCTAAAAAATGTGTTGTTCTACCAGCGTCTAGCTCATTTTCATTCATAGCAGTCTGGCTTCTTCATCATCCCGTGCACCTGCCTAAGGCTTCTGCTTAGGTATGAGCTCTCATCTCTCCTCCCCTAGAAGCCCTGTAGTAGAATGGAAAGAGCCCTGACCTTAGTTTAGAAGCCCCAGATTCAGATCCTGGTTCCATTCTCCATACTAGCTGTATATGGCTTTGTACAAATTGCCTAACCTCTCTGATCCAGTCTCCTGTCTGTAAAATGATTGTTGTAAGGAAAGGCTTTTGTAAACTGTGAAATGTTTCAAAAATTTAAGCTAATATTATTAAATGATGCAGAGCTAATTTTTGATTTGCATTTCTCTTTGAGTATGCTTATTCTCATAAGGACTTTTTCCCCCAAATCCATGTATTATACCAGATAGCATTACGAAAGCCTCAGAATTTTTAATTAATTGCGATCTCTGTTCTCCTAGTATGCTGTGTAACAGGCAGAGTCCCCTGTGCCTTAAGCCTAATTTCCTTTTGGCTTCTTGTTCTCACTCTAGACTTCATCAGATAATCATGGTATTGTAGAACACTGGGTTTAAAGTCAGAAGATTTGGGCTTCAATCCCAGCATTGCTACTTAATGTGGGATCTTGGGCAAACTCCGTCCCCTCTTGAGGCCTCAGTGTGAGATCTATAAAGGTCACTTCCAGCTGTAAAATCTGTGAAACCTAAGAATAAGAAAAATAATAGCTAAGTATTTGTGTTTGTTTTCAGAAAGTGGGTGAGCTCGAGAACACAGGATCTCATTCTCCAGAACAGGTCAGATTGGTTCCCTTGATTCAGTCAGCACCAAACACAGTGCAGCAGGATCTGCTGAGATCTGAGCACTCTGAGGAGTGCGATCGACTTCGAGGGATAGTGAGAAAGCTGAAGGGGGACCGGAGCGCCTTGCAAGCTCAGCTCTCTGATAAAGAGTATGTCTCTTTGCAACACAGCTTCCCTCCTTCCACCGTGTGAAAAAGTTCTTGCTTCTTCATGTTAAACAATTTTGCAACTGAAGTAATCTAGCTTTGTTTGAGGGAAATCCATCTTTATGCTAGGCCCCAAACTGGCAGTATTCAATAAAGAATTGTTTACTATGCTGAAATTTCTTAGACTTTGGCTTCAAATTCTGCTTTAGTGGTAATAAAACATTTGCTGAGTTACCCCTAATGCATATAAATTACAGTCTATCAAAAATGGGTTAAATCACAGTATTAGAAAAATTACTTAAAAATGAAATCCAGGTCACATCCCATTGCAGTGACTTCCAAAGGAGTTTCCAATTCTTTTTATAGTGAAGTTTTATCATATGTTGCTTGAAATAAACAGGCCATTGACTGAATTGGTTTTTTGTTTGTTTGTTTTTTTTTACCATTATAACAGCATTTGATCCAGTTCTATATCCTTTTCACTTTTGTTGTGAGAATTTGCTAAAGCAAAAAAATGTTCAATTTTTTTCCTATTCAGTTTTCTTCCTCTGGTACCTTATTTTTGGTGCCTCTTGTAGTGGCATAGCTGTTCCTTTTCTACTCTGTCTAGTCACAAATCTGGTCCAGATTAGGATAAATTTAACTTTTAGAGATTGAGTTTACCTGCATAGTGTCTGAGCATCATGCTGTTTGACTGACAATTTGCTTTGGTCCTGGTGATTTAGCCTGCTCAGTTTTGCCTTTTCAGAGTGCAGTCACACAGAAGCCAAACTTTGTCATTACTATTATCCTTCTGTTTATAATTAAAATGCTGTATTTTGTGTGAACAAAGAAATACTTTAAATTAATTCCAAATGTGAAAAATTCACACTTAAATATGTGGTATTTAAGGTAATTGTTTTGAATAGCAAATAATTTCTGTAATCATTTGATTAAGCTAGATAATGATAAAAGAACATGTTAAATGAACACTGAAATTTCCCTCTGGTCCTGTATATTCAGTTTGGAAATGAAGCAGTTACTACAGGCAAAAGCTGCTTTGGAGAAAGAGCTGAAAAAGGTGGAGGATACAGAGAAAGACAGAAAAGACAAAGAAGATACTATGAGGTAAATGGATTGAAGTGTCCTTAATTTGTAAGGAGAATACAAAATGCATGCTAGTGTATTTTGAATGGGGTTGAAAAAGTGCAAAAATTTGAAGATCTAATCTGAAAGTATTGATGAGCTAAAAGCAGAAGCTGAACAGAAATATTTTGCACTGAGAGTCATCAGTAAGAATTTCCTGGAAATGATCAGTTGAAGAGGACAACTTGATTTGTTTGGGAGGGGGATAAAGGGAATAAATAGTACTTAAACTTTTGTTTTTTTTAAAGAAAGTGGGAATTTAAACAAGCCAGGAAAGGATATATTTGTGGAAATATAATGTCTTCTCTCCATCTTTATAGTGTTTGTAATGAGGAATTATATTTTTTCTCTTCTCATTTCTTATTACAACCATTTAACCTAAGTAGGATAACACTTTATATTGGAACTGTATGGTTCCTGCTCTGGGGCTTACATCTGTTTAAGTTAATGCTACGTCTGAGTCTAAGCCAGGTTTGGTATCTGGTCCCTGTGTAATTTTCATTTTGTCTCACTAGGTTTTGGGGTCAGACACAACACATTATTAATATCAACATGACTGTGTTATCCCCAGGTCATCCCCAATGTGTCAGGACAACCTAATGAGTGCCTATTTCTCACTGTGGGATATTCATCAAATTCCACCATTCAAAAGAAAGATTATGATTACCAGTAATATTTGATCTTTGCCCTTACCACTTCAGAGAGGAAATTCAAAGACTTACCAAGAAGTTGCAAGAGACGGAAGTAGACCAGAGAAAAATTGAAGATGACCCCATGGAGATAACACATGAGGTATAGCGTAGCTGTATTTTCCCTACCCCATGTTCAGGCTCTGAGGGTCTCAAGCTAGTTTTAAGGGATGGTTTTAACTTTTTCTTCACTGATTTTACACAAATGAATTTCCCATTTGGTATCCTAATGGGTTTTTATGTCTTAAGTTATTATTCTGTAGATTGAAGTTTGTGATGATTTTATTGTCAGCAAGTTGGCTTCTTGAACCTTGCTCTTACCATGAGTTGGTTTTGCTCTTATGTTTATTTATTTCTAGGACATTAAATTGGTAAGGCATGACAAGCAAGAATACATTTCACTCTGGCACTAGAATTTTTCAAATGTGTAATTGTACTCAAAGAAGAAATATATGTTAGAATGTAATGCTTGAGAAGAAGGAATTTGGTTAGATTGTAAACATCTTGTTAGAAGTAAATGGGAAGATGGATAGATCTCTGTGCATGTCCTAATGAGCAGACAGAGGTCCATCTGGACACACCCAAAACCCTTTTCCTTGTTTTTTTCTTTACAGACCTACATGTGAATTTTGAGGCACTCGGGCTAGATTGTTAGAGGTTTTCTTTTTTGCCAGCAGGTACCCTGGCTTGGTCCCTGCCAACCTTGAACATGTTGGAAAGGTCCAACTATCTTCCCTTAGGGAGCATCTGCTATAGCTAGCTGATTTATTTAATGGCACTATGAAAGTCACAGCCTCTCTGAGCATCTTAGTTTTCTTCATCTGTAGAAGCGGGGATTGGACTAAGTGAATATCTGAGACCCCTTCTAGCTGTAACCTTCTGAGGTCCCTTCCAGTTCTGAGCTTCTATACTTCTCTGTTGTTTTCCTGCTAGCATATTCTTGGATTCATTTGAATCCATACCATTGAAATGCAAAGCAGAACAAGACTAGACTGAGAGTTTAAACATTAAAATCCCTTAGGCTGCTATATGCTCTGAGGGAAGCACAACGTATGCATATGACAGAGAAGGGCAGTTTAGGCTGGATTGTCCCCAAAATATATACTTGAAATAGGGAAGTGGTTTATCTTGCAGAATTTTTGCTTTGTTTGGTTACAATTTTTTGTTCATTGTTGTTAAAGGAAACTGGAAGGTTGGAATAGATTCTTAGGCTTTGGCTTCTATCTGGTACACAGGGACCACAGATTCAGTACATTTTAGTTTCAAGGCTTTATTTCTTTTAGAAGAAACCATTTTTTTAAAGGCTATGTTTCTATGTAGTTTCCTGGGGACCTTTAAAAAGATAATAATTTAATGAGACTAAAGTTTTCTTGGTGTATGCCACCAATTAAAAATGAAATTTATATTTAGTTTTTCTTTTTCTTTAACAAAATTGATTCATTCATGTGCCACTTTTAGTTTTGTGGCTCCGTATTCTATAATAAGCATAGAACTATAAGTACCTCAATTCTTGGTATAGATAAAAAAAATTAATTATTTGGAAAACTTTACTAGCATAGTTTTAGTTGCAGATTTGGGTAAACCACAGATCTGACAGCCAAGCAGGGAAAATTAGGTCTTCCCATAGTACAAGTTAGTGTGACTTCAGTGATAGCTTGGACGGTGTTGTCTTGTTATTCACACACCCTGCTGCCTGGAGAAATACCTGTTAAACAATTTAATTTTGTTTCAGTCCTTCCTTGCTGAATAGATCATAATTTCTGCACTATGCCTAAGCTCTATTTTTGTGGTGATTTTTCCAGTGTGTTGGGTTACATACTGAGTAATGCAGAAACACTCTTCCAATCATATGGAGAAATTAGTCATTTTTCCAAAATTCCTTTATTTACTTGAATGCTCAGATTTGCTGTGAGATATTTTCTAACATCAGGCAGGATCTCCAGTTGGAAACAGAACGGCAGCAAAGCAGAGAGTTCAGAGTCGTCTACTCTATAGCCTAAGAATACAGAATCTCTAATCACTTGAATGACATGGCATTATATGTAACCAAGTTGTATATTTTTTCCTGCTTTAGGTTTCAGATAAGATAATAATATTTAGCCTTGTATTTCTAATTATTTTTGGAGATATTGTAAAAAGAAATTTACAAAAGAACACTGACTTTAGGAAGAGCTTCTCAAATGACATAGAAATGCCTTCCCACACAAACCCCAGCTGAAATCAGTGTCTGTCTTTCCCATGATTTCTCATAGCACTTTGTTCACACTTCTTTTTATGTACGTATCAGGTTCTATCTTAAACAACTCATCTCATACACAAACATAAATTCTCTGAGGGCAGGCACTGTGTCTTATTTCTCTTTTATCTTTTCTTGTATCTTATACATACTAGACACTTCATCAGAGTTGTTGAATGAATGAGTGAGGAAGTGAGGGATGTCTTGAACTTGAAAAATTATCAACCATGTGAAATCCATATTATATATATTAATTTTCCAATTTCCTTCAGTAAATTTGGATATTCCTCTTAGAATTTTAACCCTTTTAGAGAAAAATTCCATGTTCCTTGAGGAATAAGGGTTTCCCCACATGTTTGGGGATGTGTTTTCTTAGTGTCTGTTACATTAAAGCCCATCCCAGTTCAAACTCTTCCTTAATCTCTTCCCCCATGAGATGTTCTCTAGGCCTTTAAAGGAAAATGAGGGACAAACATGTCTGTCCTATTTTCTGTCCTTTCAGCATACTAATTTGGAAACTTAGGGAAGAAATAGCTTTGGTGAAATGAATGCCTATTTTTGCACCATTGTGTTCAATTTTTTCTTCATTCTTTCTCCTTTCATTTTCTTAAGGATCTGACATTGAATTTAAGGATGGAGGCATGTATCTGGTGCCCGCCAAGAGGTTTCATCCTTTTACTTAATCTCAGTAATTCAGCATTGGAAACCCTCTATTAACTTGATTAAATGCTGAGTTGCCATGTCAGCAGGGTCTCCTAACACCTTTGCCTCCCTAGATATTGTCTTGGCTTCAGAATATTCAGGCCTATAATCAGCAGCTGAATTTTTCTTGGCTAAAACTTGAGGAAATTTATCTGGTAGCTCTACAATTGGCATCCTTTTTTCTTCTTAAACTGTACAGCCTCAGACTCTTATCTTTATAGAAACAAATCCTGCAAGAAGCTAAAAAGCTGGGTAATTTTTAATGATTTTTTTTACTCTGTTAAAGCTTAGATCCTAATAAAGTTATTATTATAAAGTTCACAGTGATTGCTGTTTTTAGACATTTAAGATCTCTTTGCTTCTACCAGGAGGTAATTTACTGATTATTTTTCTTCCTAATTCCTTTGCTAATTTTTGGATTTGCTTGCTATAAACCATAATTTTTATAGTAAATAGGTGATAGAAAACAGCTTTGGAAAGGTCATTAGGGAAATAAAGTAATTGACATGACAAGTTTTTATTCCAATAGCTGTTTTGTGTGTTTGTTTTTTAAAGCAGAAGAAACCAAGACTCTCTAGTGTTTATTCAAAGAAAGGTGAGGCTATGGGGTAGGGTTGGAATAGTCCTCTAAATAAGGAAGAGAAGTCTGTATATTACTCATTGTTAGTAGTCATTTTAATTCATTTAAATGGTACAGTGAAATCCAGTTTATTACCTCTAGCCATTACCCTAAGGAATTGAAATGTGTTATAATTTGAAAAATTAGAATTTTCTTCCAGATTGCTTAATAAAGACTTCTTTTTCTTCAGCTAAGTATGAAGTGTGTTAATATTTTCTAAGAGTAAAAAACCTTGCAGTCTGTAGTCAGATGTAGTTGTAATTATTATGCTTTCCCATCACACTCTTAGTAAATTGACAGGTTGCTCCCTGCAGTAGATCATCGTTGTCCAGGAGATTACAGTGCTCTGAGAGAAGGGGGAGGGGTCTTTATCAGGTAAAAGTAGAGGGTGACTAAACCAAATTACAGAAATCTTGGAAGAAATTAGGTTGGTGGGCTTAGCCAAACAGATACAATAGCAGCTAATTGTTCTGGGCAGTATTCTGTTAAAAACTGGTAATTGATGTGGCTCAGGCATTTGGTCTAGTTTTAAATTTTTAGTAGTTTTGTGGATTGCTTCCTTTGTGAGATCTGTTTCCAATAACTGCCTCCACCAAGTTTAGAGATTAGTATTTTCATTGTTGTTAAAAATACAAAATCAAGATGTATAGACAGAAAATGTGTACTAGAAAGCTGGTGACAATATGGAAACAGTGACAGTTTGGAGGTTGTAATGGAAAGTCTTTCTTTCTTTCTTTCTTTCTTTCTTTCTTTCTTTCTTTCTTTCTTTCTTTCTTTCTTTCTTTCTTTCTTTCTTTCTTTCTTTCTTTCTTTCTTTCTTCCTTCCTTCCTTCCTTCCTTCCTTCCTTCCTTCCTTCCTTCCTTTCTTCCTTCCTTCCTTCCTTCCTTCCTTCCTTCCTTCCTTTCTTTCTTTCTTTCTTTCTTTCTTTCTTTCTATATTAAGCCAAGGTACAAACAAAATACCCAGGACTTTTCCAGTTATCATCTCTGTAATAACACAATAAATTTGCTTTTATTCATTCATTCTAATACAAGATATGATTATTTAAATTATAAACCATTTTATGGGCCTAGTGACTGAGGCTCCTGGAAATAGTAGTAATACTAGAAATGCTCCTTGGCCTCAGAAAGTTAATTCAAACTCAACATTCTCCCTCCTCTGCCCCAACCCCAGCAAGTATCTTTCCCAGCAGAAGAATTTGGCCCGTCTGTGCTATCATTTGATATCATTTATGTTGCCATTGATTAGTCATAGCACTAAGTAACCCAAGAAGCAGGTAACTCTCTCTGTGCTTTTAAGTATTCTCAAGCTATAAAATAGGGATGCAGATATTTTTACCTACTTACCTTCTTGTAGTGTGAGAAGAATTAATAAGAAAATGTAAGGAAGTCTTTGGAACCCACCAGAAAAAGATTGAAGTATTGCTATGCTGGCAGGATCACAAGTGATGTCATGGTTTTTTCCAACAAGAAGAGTGCTGCCAGAAAGAAGTTTAGAGACTTTAATGAAAAATGACTTTGACTCCATTTTACAGTTTGTACTTTGTTTCTCACCAAAGATTTTGTCGAGCTGAGCAGTGGATACAACTTTTCTCCAAATTAAAAAGCATGATCAGAATATCCTGCTATCATGCGAAGTAATATCCTGCTACCTTACCTGATAGTTATCTACCCTGCTTCTACTATTCATTTCCTTCCATGACTCATTCTTTTCTGTCTTGAATTTCTTGCAGGCTCAGGAAGATGCCTTTATCTCCGCCAACATTACCTGTATCCAAACTCAGCAAGGTTCTGTATCGTGTTCAAGTAATGTGTCCTTTCAACCTCCCACTTTCCACTGTGATGCAAGAAACAAAGCGCACAGAAGAGATAAAGCTGCCAGAATTATCCAAACCCAATGGAAGATATTCCAAAGAAAGGTGATCTTTCCTGAAAAGAAAGTAGTTCCACATAGCTGTCATCTCTTCTTGTTCTAGACTCTCTCTAGCTTCTCAATGAGCATTCTTAGAAAAGCACCGTACTAGGAATCATAGATTCTTAGAGCTGGAAAGGAGCTTAGAGAGCAGAGCTATCGATGGGTCCAGTCCTCTCATTTTATAGATGAATAAACTGAGGCCTTGCTTGGTGAAATTATTTCCCCAAAGTCACACAGGTAGTTGGCAGCAGAGCCTAATTCCCAACTGAGTACTCTTTCCCACTGTACCATGCTCTCCCACTGCTGGCACGTGGGTGGGTGGCATTATCCCAAAAGCCTTCCCAGTAAGAGGGAGATGAGATTAATTCCCATATAAATTCTTAATCAGACCTGGAATCTACAGTCTTTAGCTTGTGTGTAACAAACATGCATTTTACATCATGTCATGTAAAAATCATAGGACTTTTGCCCATAGAAAAATAACACTATTGACCCACTGTACCCAAAGGTTGTGTACTTTTGAATTATTTTTCTGGTAGCTAGAATGGATTGCCCTGAAGCCACTCAAGCCTGACAATCAGATGAGTGAATGTAAGTTGTGAAATGATTAACTGGGGCTAGGAGTGTAATCTGCCTTAACAAGACTGAGTTTTTCATGGTACAAAGCTAACTGACTGGCCTCGTTCGCATCGTCAGCTGAGCAAACTCTTCCAGAACTCTTTAAGACAATAGTGTCTTTACTGTATCTCTGACTACATGGTCAAGGCCTCTGATAATAGACAAATATTTCTAGCACTCTGAGATCTGGAAATTTTATCTCTTAATTCTGTTAAAGGAATGTAGTCTGGTTTTTATGAGACATATACTATTTACTTGACCTTACTTATATAGAAAAGTATGGGTGCAGAGAAGAAAAGTTCTTTAAGAATGCCAAAAAGATTAAGCATATGTAGGAAATGTTAGGTGATTATGGAAACTTGTACATGATGTAAATACTAGGATTTCAGATAATCTTAAAGCTTAACCAATCTACCACAAGAGAGGGTGGAAATTAAACCTTACTATATATACTATATATATATATACGTTACTCCATTTGTTGCACACTGAATGTGTGACAAAGGATCTGACAAAGAAAATGTAATTTGTTGGATTGTCAATATTTTATTTTTTGCTTTGTTTTGTCTTTCTAAAACAACCATAGAATTACTCGTTTACCTGAACACTGTGATACCTGTGCCCCTGTGCGTGAGATGCCCCACTTTCATAGTACTCAAGGAACAGCTGTAATCCCTTGAAGGAACATATTACTGTTTTTCAAATGATAGTGAGCCATATTTTGGCAGACACAAGAGTGGGGCCGCCAGAGCAGTGCTCAGCCCAGCACATACACTGTCTCCATCCCCATGTCTCTTAGTCTTCAGTAGGTTATCTCCAGTTTTTCACCTTCATTCAGCTTCCCTCTCTTATTTACTCTGCAGGTGTTATGAATAAGTGAATCAGTCTTAGCTAAAGTCCTATCTTCTATAAGAAGCCTTTTCTGACCCTCCTTAATGCATAGTGGCATTTTCTCCATTGATTGCTTTCAATTTATCCTGCATGTGTCTTGTTTATACATCATTGTTTGTGTGTGGTTCCCCTGTGCTCTTCTCTCCATGCCCCCTTGCCCCCTCTGTGAGCTACTTGAGAGCAGGGGCTGACTACCTTTTGTATCTCCAGTGCTAGCACAGTGCCTGGCACACAGTAGGTACTTAATAAATGCTCATCGATTAACTGACTAACAAGGTAGATTGGGGTTTTCCTTCTCCAATTCTAAGATTACACTAAATAAGAAATCAGACTCTGATAACTTGATTTATTTTACTAAAGGTGCAGTGTAGTGTAAACTTGATGGTGCTTATATGGTCATCTGAGTATCATTTGTCTGTTTATTATAAAACCTACACCTCTAATAAGGTGATCAAAAAAAGTTCAGTCTGTAAGTGGAAGACCCAGTACTTAAAAGTAGCACAGTTCCTGGCACATAGTAGGAGCTTGATAAATAAATGCTTATTACTTCAGAGTCAGTATACCTGGGCTTGGTTCCCATGTTTATAAAATAAGAATAGTATGAAATCACAGACTCTGGGTGGGAATGGGCCTCAGGGGTCATCTGGGGCTGATCTGCTCCTGAACAGGAATATTCTTTCTACTATGACTTGAGTCCTCTGTCACCATCATGTGGAGTCCTCCCGTGATGGATACTCACTGCTTCTCATACAGCCCATTCTACTCCCAGGCAATAATATTTTCCAATATTTGTTTTCCACCTAAGAGATACTTTGAAGATCAATGAGATAATAATACTTGTAAAAACTTTGAATCTACAGAAGAAATTTTGTTTTCTTTTAATTTACTGTATCTAAAGTCTAAGCCATAGCTAAACTTGAAGCCAACAATTGGTTAGTCTCCACTTTTGGCTTATGTCCAGCATTTCTGTAGATATTAAGTTAGAGTTAGGAATAGTGATGCACCTCTCTTAGTAGTGACAAGTAGGGTCTCAAAATAGAAGTGCCTGATCAAGTAATCCTAGGATAGTTCCAAAATTTATTATTCTTTTCCATTCTCTTCTCTGGGTTGTGACAATTAACCAAACTCAACAGATATGTGTTAAGACATTTATTTTGCCCAAGGCATCTTTCAAGGTGCTGGGGAGGCAAAAATGAAATAGCCCCTGCTCCAAAGGAATTTACTTTCTACTAATACATTCATAACCTTCAGCTTTTATTCTGTAATGTGTTAATTGGTCTTCCGTCAAAAAAAAATTGATCTTTTGTCCTCCATATACCTTGGACCTCATCTTTGCATCGTGCACATTCCTTGCTCCTTTCCATTAAAATCCAGTTTTATCTTGCTCCATTCTACATTGTCCTGGTCCTTTTCCTCTTCTCTTTATTGTTGTAGTGATGGAAAGATCTCCATTCTGTATCCTGTGTGTTTTACTTACATAGGTTAGTTATTATTAAACAGCAGCTGGCTAATATGGTGCTTATCATTAGAGACAAACACTAATAGAGACTACTACTGATATTGAAACCCTTTACTTTTAATTTGAGAATATTTAGTCCGTAGACTTGTCTTCCTGTTTATGTTTTGCTTGTTCAGGGTCACTGTGAGTTTGCGTTCTCTTAACCCAAGTTCAGTAGACAATAGGAGAAGTAGCTGGTGATGAAGAAAGAGTTCTTTGTGCTTTCAGTCTAAGTTGTATTGTCATTTGGCTTTTATCTCCACAGTAACTGTGTGTTTTTCAGTCCTTTAGCTGATCTAATAGCAATAGTAAGGGTTAAAAATGGAATCCCCTGGGGGAAGAATATGATTTTAAAAGGCCACAAGACTTTCTAATGTTAATTTAGAATTTGTTTTTCTATTTCAGAAAAAAGAGGCTAATCTGGATGAGGTAAGTGTGGGTTATTACACCAATAATGTAACATGAAGCATCAGGGGATATTTTAATATTGCAGCTTAACTAAATTTGCATGGGTTTCAGAGATGTCTCTTTAAGTACTCATATTTTAATTAAAACAAATGCCATTATTAAATTTAGAATAAGAAAGTGACATTGGCAATGAGATTTTCAAGGTTATTTCAATTTTTTTTCCAATGTTTCATGATGAGAGGAAGAAGTATGCAGCTCTAAACATTGTATATGTGGGTATATATTATGTATTATGTATATATACACATATATATAATGCACACAACTCTATCTATATCTATCAGTATTATGCAATTCTAGACATGGAATTCTCCTTACCTGCCCCTTTATTGAAGACTAGGCCATCTTTTCTGAAAAGAGTGGACAGAGTAGGTTGATTTTTTTGAAGTCCTGGAAATTTCCCTACTCTTCCCTCCCCTACTTTTCTCATTTCCTTCTCTTTTTCAAAGGTGCTGCTTAGGATTTCTTCTCTAGGTCAGTAGTTCTGTTCCTAGTTCATCAAGAGGGTTTGGCTTTTTGGATCATTAAGGAGAAAGATTCTTCTACTCATAGAGGCTTAGCATAACTTTTACAGTGCTTTCCCATTCCTACCTCCATCAATATGATCCTCTTTATGTGGGCTCTGTAACTGCTAAAGATAAGCATTCTCTTATTGGTGTCAAGTAGAATTTTAGTAAAGAGAATGACCTTTGATTGTTACCCAAATAAGCCTATGTTAGTTCCAAAATTTATTGTTCTTTTAATTTTTTTCTTCAACCAATTAATGTTCAGGCACTTTTCTTTTTTTTTTTTATTTACATTGTATGTGACAATTTCCCTTCATCAAAAATCAATTATTCATCCAAATAAATCAGTGAGCCTATGATCCTGCCTTAAAAAAAACCT
Organism: Bettongia penicillata ogilbyi; assembly: GCA_023548195.1. NCBI lineage: Eukaryota > Metazoa > Chordata > Mammalia > Diprotodontia > Potoroidae > Bettongia > Bettongia penicillata. The sequence goes on from JAJHZJ010000100.1 coordinate 1,933,630, forward strand.
GAATGTTCAATTTGTGCTCAGTATGTCTATCTATTGTTTGGTTAAAATGAGATGAGAGCTCTAGTTCCCTTGTCAAGCGTTTGGTATTTTTAAGCAAAAATGAAGGTAGGCTCATTCAAAGTTGGTTTATTATTAACTCCACTTTCTGTCCCAGAGATAGAGGACAGAACCTGTGAAATCTCCATACTGACTTCCAAAAATAAAAGAAAGAAAAAAACAAAACATTTTCTTTGCCATGCCAGAAGAGCCTGTCAGCCACTGCCTTATTTTAGAATTTGCGTGAAGTAGCCAGGGCCTGTGGATAACTAGCCTCCAATATCAAAATATTAGCATATGCCTTAAGCTGTCATATATGGGCCAGTATTAAGCAGCTGGAATGTAATTACATTGAAAAGTACCATCGTTTTTAGATTTTCAGGATTCAGTTTGACCATTAGGCCAAGGTTTATTCTTAACATGTATTGGGATATTTCTCATTGCAGTAGGTTTTGTGAGTGAGGGGGAGAAAGGTGCTTCTTAAACATTTCTTTGATTATGCAACAGTAAAGGAATTCGTTTTCTTTGTAGTTCTACCTTTTCCCTCTTGAATCTGCTTTAATTTGTAGCACCATCTTTCCAGGGAATTAACATCCATTTCTCTCTTTCTCCCTGCTAGGCGGCTGCTGTGCTGCAGGCAGTTTTCAGGGGACATTTAGCGCGGGAGAAGCTGTTTTCGATCGATACATTTGATTCAGAATCTCCCAGCATGCCCAGCTTTCCAAATAAGGTAGCCATCAAGACGGCTGGACACAGACCCAATATGTCACTCTCCGTTTCTTCTTTTGGTGCAGTTTGTCAACTAGAGGAAGTACTAGACATTTTTCTAACTTAGTCTCTCAAAGCTTTCTCACCCAGTGGACTTAACTTAATGCTTCAGGTTGTAGTGTATTTTTGGACCCCACAGTTTTGGAGGTTAAATTGCTGTTGCGGGGGGCTGGAGAATAAAATGTAATATCTTATCTTGTTGCTAAGATATGAGAACCAACATTTTAGCCACTGCCTCCCACAAGAAAAGACTTGTATCTCAGCAGCTTTCAGAGTATAAGAACCTGTTACCAGGTGGTTGCTCATGTAATAGCGCATCAGTAATCCATTGAACCAATCAAGGAAGGAGATCTTGCTTTTTGTCTATCTTGTATCCAGGGTGGTGAACCTTAACTTTACTGTGAAAGGTTTGATGTCAAACCTTTACCTTCCTCCTCTGATATCATTACATTGTAGAAATCCAACACATCCTGCTGTCATAGTTCCTCAGTTTTGGTGGCTGATGACAAGGAGGAAGACGAGGCTATTGCAGTCATCCAATCGATTTTCAGGGCACATTCAACACGGATGGGATACCAGTAAGTCAGAAGCAGCTGGTTCAAAGTGTGATTCATTTTTTTTGTTAGGCCTATTTCTGTATTAAGAGAAAAGAAAGGACTCAAGGGTAGAAAAGGGAGAACTGCCAGTGCCACAGTCATCCAGGAATAATACCTGATAGCATGTAGGCATTAGGCAGATGGTGTGTTGCAGCAGGCTGTTAACATGTCAACTATTTGTGAGCAAAAGCCATGGTTTTTGTTTTTTATTTTTTCCAATTCTTTTGATGAACAGGTAGTGCACTGTGGACATGTGGTGAGCCTTACTTGATCAGACTTGAAGAACTCTTGAGATCTCATCCTTGTGGAAAGATTCCATGATCATTTTGCTTTTTTAACTCCAGAGGAAAATATATAGATAATGTTTTGGCTACCTCTTGGCCTAAGTAACCATGTATATTGATAAATTTTTTTAATGTGTAATTTTGGTATTTAACAGATGAAATATCCCAAAAGGCCTCGAATAAACTCCTATGTTCATTTTACAGATTTTTTTTCAACAGCAGTTCCATAATCTAATTTCTACCTAGGCTTTACAATGATTCTGTCCAAGAAAACTTCCTCCTCTGATCTATAGTGCTCCCCAACCTTCTTTGCAAAGCCTTACCTAAAGACATAATGCACCAAAAGAGTAGAAGGGGGAAAAGAATGATGTAAAAAATCTGTTTATGAAATCTCAAAATCTCAACAGGCTAGGCCTCCCCCTTCTCCTTTGTACAGTGAGGTGTTAGCCTAGATGATCTCTAAGGTACCTTCCAGCTCTGAACATTCTATGAGTCTATAAACAAATCTTTAGCCTGTTTGCTAAAGTTTGAGTTGTTTTCCTGATTGTGACTGTATCTTTCTCCAGATCCTTCTCTTTACCCTCACAGGCAAAATAACGAGTCCTACTTTGGATCTCAAACCCCTACAGTGTTTCCTTTAAAGACCTTTTTATTCTTTTTTTTCCAGTGCCAAAACAGCCTGTGATTCTCCTATAAGTGAAAAGAAACCTATTTCAGCAGTATGCGAAAAATCAACCTCTCTAGTCTCTGCACCATCTTCTCTTGGTAATCTCATTTTTTTAAAAAAAAAAACTTAGATACGAAGGAATGTTTATTTTAAGCCGAGAGGATAAGTATTCTAAGTTCCTTTTTGTACAGGGAAATAACAGAGCCCAAATAATTCTTTAAACACTACACCTCGACTGAGGTTTGTCTTTGACACTGTTTCAGATTAACACAGTTCATCCATGCCTTTTTGAAATGTACCCAGAAGGAAAGAACCCCAATTTATTCTCATTACTTAGTTCGTAGGAATATTTTGATATTGATTATTAGGTTATCTTATTATCTTATTTATCTCTCACCTAATCCACTGTGTTCTTCCTTCAATGTTTTTCTCATTTTTGACCTAGTCCTTGCTGGAAAAGAGTGATTTCTCTACCTTGACTAGTGGCTTTTTAAATTTTGCTTGTTTTTTAAGAAAAATAACTCTTTTATTTTCCTTTCCTTGTTTCACTAAAGCCTAAAGTAGCATTACACTACAATTAGTAGATTACATTTGGCATCTTAACTGCATGATCCTGAGGTCCTTTCCAACCCTGTGAATCTGTGAATGAAGCACAGGCTTCTGTCTGTCCATTGGGAAGCAATAATAAATTGAGTTCCTTTATCTGCCATGTCTGATGTGACTATCAGAATAATGCTAACCGTGAGCAGTGAGGAACCATTTGATTTTATAAGTAAAACTTTTGAGATTTGGAGATACCATTCAATGACAAAATACAGTCTTGGGGTTTTCATTTGTGAGCATGGCCCCGAGGGCAGACAGGGAATATAGAAGAATCCTCTGGTGTGATCGTGTTTTAGACTAATAGTCTTATTCTCACTGCCATTCAAAGAGTCAGTCATATGGAGACTCCTTCTAATCCAAGAGATGGAGGGGGTGGGGTGCAGGGGCAGGTAGATGTGCAATTTCCTGAACTTATAAAATGGAAATGTGCAGAGAGGAAGAGAGAAAATCATTATAAATTCAAGAGTTTTATTTGCTTCGCCATTGATCTTCATCTTTGAAGCTTCTGACTTTTGAGTTATTCTAGGTAAAGAAGATAGTGAAGTTAGTAGTGAAGAGGCTGCAGAAGAATTACCAGCTGATGATGATGAGAGTATGCAGCCAAAAGAGCTGAAGACACTGGTTCATCAACCCTGCCGTGGTAAGTGTCCAGACAAAATCAGTGAGTAACAGGGAAGAAGCCTGAGCACTCTTCTTTCACGAGCAGTTAGGGTTTTTCAGACACCTGGAATTGTTCATTAGCTTACTGACTGGGAAACATCCACCCTGCTGAAGGAACCAAGACAGTTTCAATGAGAGCAATAGGACAGGACAGCTTACTGGTCTGAGCATAAAGGAATTACAATTTGTCCTTTAGTTCCCAGGTTCCATATCTGCACTGCTTGACTGGTCTGCCATGAGCTCCCAAAGCGTAAGCTCAGGCTATCATTCCTGGAGATCTCTGCCTTTTAGGTCATATTTCTGTCCATTTGCCTCAGTGTTCCAGCTTTTCTAGAATTCATTTCTGAGACTCTTGAATCTGATTAAATTGTCCAGGCAATAGGGTCTAGTGGAGACAGCTGTGTGACCATAGGGAAATTGTTCAGTCTATCTGAACCTTTGTTTCCCCATCTGTAAAGTGGGAATCACAACACTTGCACTTACTACTCCACTGGCTTGGTGTGAAAAAAGCTTTGTGAACCATAAAATGCTAGAGAAATGTAAGTTGTGTTATCAGAAATGTTAATAAAGCCTAATCGATGTATGCAGGGTGTAGCAGACAGAGGGCCAGTCTTGAGTCACAAAGACTTCAGCTCAAGTTGTTCCTCCAACATATACTGGCACAGCGACCACAGACACATCACTGAACTTGCCTGTGGCTCAAGCACAGACGAAATCACTGATTCTGTCTCTCTATATCTCAGTCTTTCTCATTCTCTGTCTCTGTCTCTCTCTCTCACAAACATATATTCATACATACATGCATAAGAACTTAAAAGAAAGGTCTACAGATGCTTAAGGCACAAAAAGTTCTGTTGGTTTCCCATATACCATAGTCCTGAAAATGTCTTCAGATAACTTTCAGACTCCTAAATAGCTTTCAGTAGTTTAGCTTCTTACTGGCTTTAGTTGTTTTTTTTTTTTTTAATCAGTGCTAAATTTTTTTTGGAAGAACATATTTGTATTCCCTATTAGTCTTCTTGTGAAATAAAGAGTAACTGTGAAGTCAGGATTTATTATTTATTATTCTTATGCCTAAAATTAATGTGTATTCATGTCATTCAGATACTTCTATCATTCTATTTCCACTTAGGAAATGACTATATAAGAAAAGCTAAAATCATCAAGACAATTTAGTATTCAAGCTGTTGTTTAATCTGTTTGTAGGAAACTCTTAAAAAGCCTTAAAAACAAAACAAAAACCTAACCTAAATCTAAATAACCTTGAAGGTTGATCTTTTTAAATTTCGTTTAGATTTCACTTTAGTCTTATTCCTTTTATTTCCCTGAAATTTACAAAAAGAGAGAGAAACAATTACAGTATCTGAAGCAGGATTGAATTGTAATTTTATCCTCTGTATCTAAAACATAGCTGCCATAACCAAAGAATTCATCACCAAGTGGTCAACCTGTTGATGATAAACCTCCCTATAACTGGTCCTTGGAAAGCATTCCTGGTCTGTTTGTGGAACCATACTCATATCTCAACTAAGTGACTAGTCACCTTAATACTTAACATCTTTATGAACCAATTAGAGAAGTTTTTTTTTCTTGGTATGTGGAAATGAGAGTGCACCTTTTCCCAAACTATTATATCAGTTGGACTGTTGAATCTGAATAGCAGTTATGTTATTTTTTAAGATTCATAGTCTTCATGGTGTTATCCATAGTGTTTCAGAATGCCCTCCTTCCTATTAGTTCTGTGGAATTGTTTTCTGAGAATAGGTGAAAGTTATTGGACATAAAGCAGGTAAGAAGAAAAATAATTATAATTGTGATAGAATATTTGGAGAGAGGATGAATCATTTTTTCTTTTTTTCATTTTATGTAAGGTATGGCTGTAATGCAGAGTCTTTAACCAGATGAGTGCTGTTCTTTTCAAAGTGAGGTCACTTTATTTCAGTGTCCTTTATTTTTTTTTTATTTTTTTTAAAAATTTATTTATTTATTTAACTTTTTACATTCATTTTCACAAAATTTTGGGTTCCAAATTTTTTTTTCCCCTTTTATCCCTTCCCCCCACCCCAATACCCCAAGCAATCTAATTTTCCCTATCTCCAATCTGCCCTCTCTTCTGTCATCCCTCCCTTCTCTTGTCTCCATCTTCTCTTTTCTCCTGTAGGGCCAGATGACTTTCTATTCCTCATTAACTGTATGTCTTCTTTCCTAGTAGCAACAACAATACTAAACAGTTGTTCCTAAAACTTTGAGTTCCAAATTCTCCCCATCCCTCCCTCCCCACCCATTCCCTTTGGGAAGGCAGGCAATTCAATATAGGCCATATCTGTGTAGTTTTACAAATGACTTCCCTGATAGTCGTATTGTGTAAGATTAACTGAATTACCCTCCATCCTAACCTGCCCCTCATTGTTTCTCTTCTGTCTTTTGATACTGTCCCTCCCTGAGTGTTGACTTCAAATTGCTCCCTCCACCCTTTGCCCTCCCTTCCATCATCCCCCCCCTTGCTTATCTCCTTCTCCCCTACTTTCTTATACTGTAAGATAGGTTTTCATACCAAAATGAGTGTGCATTTTATTCCTTCCTTTAGTCAAATGTGATGAGGGTAAACTTCTTGAATTTTTTTTTTCCTCACCTCTCCTCTTTTTCCCTCCACTAAAAAGTCTCTTACTTGCCTCTTAAATGACATCTAATTACCCCCTTCCATTTCACCCTCTTTCCTCCCACTACATTTCTCTCTCACCATTTACCTTAATTTCTTTTAAGATATGGTCCCATCCTATTCAGTTCAATCTGTGCTCTCTGTCTCTGTATGTGTGTGCATGTGTGTATGTGTGTGTGCGTGCATGCATGTACATGTGTGTGTATGGACCCACCAACTACCTAGATACTGAAAAGTTTTAAGAGTTACAAATATTGTCTTTCCATGTGGGAATGTAAACAGTTCACTTCTGGTAAGTCCCTTATGACTTCTCTTTGCTGTTTACTTTTTCATGCTTCTTTTCATTCTTGTGTTTGAAAGTCAAATTTTCTTTTCAGCTCTGGTCTTTTCATCAAGAATGATTGAAAGTCCTCTGTTTCATTGAAAGACCATATTTTCCCCTGAAGTATTACACTCAGTTTAGCTGGGTAGGTGATTCTTGGTTTGAGTCCTAGTTCCTTTGCCTTCTGGAATATCCTATTCCATGCCCTTCGATCCCTTAATGTAGAAGCTGCTAGATCTTGAGTTATCCTGATTGTATTTCCACAGTACTGGAATTGTTTCTTTCTAGCTGCTTGCAAGATTTTCTCCTTGACCTGGGAGTTCTGGAATTTGGCCACAATGTTCCTAGGAGTTTCTCTGTTTGGATCTCTTTCAGGTGGTGATCGATGGATTCTTTCAATACTTATTTTGCCCTCTGGTTCTAGAATCTCAGGGCAGTTTTCCTTGATAATTTCATGGAAGATGATGTTTAGGCTCTTTTTTTGATCATGACTTTCAGGTAGTCCCATAATTTTTCAATTGCCTCTCCTGGATCTATTTTCCAGGTCAGTTGTTTTTCCCATGAGATATTTCACATTCTCTTCCATTTTTTCATTCTTTTGGTTTTGTTTGGTGATTTCTTGGTTTCTCGTAAAGTCATTAGACTCCATCTGTTCCATTCTTATTTTGAGAAAACTATTATCTTCAGTGAGCTTTTGAGCCTCTTTTTCCATTTGGCTCATTCTGCTTTTGAAAGCATTCTTCTCCTCATTGGCTTTTTGAACCTCTTTTGCCAATTGAGTGAGCCTATTTTTCAAGGTGTTACTTTCCTCAGCATTTTTTTGGATCTCCTTTACCAAGGTATTGACCCGTTTTTCATACTTTTCTTGCATCTCTCTCATTTCTCTTCCCAGTTTTTCCTCCACTTGTCTAACTTGCTTTTCAAAATCCTTTTTGAGCTCTTCCAAGGCCTGAGCCCACCCGACATCCCCCTGGGATGTCTGGGTTACTGAGGCCCCACCCTCCACGTCTTTCCCTGATGGCAAGAATATTTCCTCGTCAGATCCGAAAGTCGGGATCATTTGCATCTGTTCGAAAAAACTCTCTGTAGTCTTATTTTTCTTCCCTTTTCTAGGCATTTTCCCAGCCAGTTACTTGACTTCTGAGATTCCTGTCCACCCCCGCCTAGATCCGCCCAGCTAGTGCTTGGGGTCTGAGATTCAAATGTGCTTTCCGCGCCGTCCAGCTGCTAATCAATGTGAGCTTTAGTTCTGGTGCTGGGGTGGGGGCAGGGCCGCCTCCCAGGCTCGGCTTCCTCAGGGGCTTTATGCAGAGACTTTCAGGAACAGAGCAGGGGGGAGGGGGGGCGGGGCCGCCTCCCAGGCTCAGTTCCCTCAGGGGCTTTATGCCGAGGCCTTCAGTAATAGAGCGGGGTGGGGCAGGGCCGTCTCCCAGGCTCAGCTCCCTCAGGTTGTTTATGCAGAGACCTTCAGTAATGAAGATCCTGCCTGCTGCTGGGGGAGTCCCGGGCCACCGCCGCTGCTGCCCACGCCTCTGCCTCCGCCGCTTCCTGCCCCCATCTCTGCTGCCGCGCTTCCTCCCTAGGGGGCCCGAGCCACGGAGACACTCCACTCCCCTCCTCCAGCCCAACTGTCTCTCTCACTGACCTGTAGCTTCTGTGGGCGGAGGGACCTTCCCGGCTGTCGGAGCCTCCGTCCCTGAAGCCTGCTTGGGTCAGCTTCTCTGGGGCCGCGGCCAGGGCAGCGCTGGGGTGGGGTCTGCTTTCCGGGGCACGACGGACTCTGTGGACGGCTCTCCAGGGCTCTCTGGAACGGAAATCTCTTCCACTATGTTTATGCACCCCCTGCAGTGATTCAGAACTTATGGGGATCTCTTTTTACCTTAATTCTATGGGCTGTGGGTTCGGAGCTCATAAACGTACATCTTTCTACTCCGCCATCTTGGCTCCGCCCCCCTCAGTGTCCTTTATTGAAAATAAGTTTAGAATTCTTTTGTGAAAGTTGCCTTTGGAACCTTTCTACCCATTCTTGAATTTTAGTTTTTGTATATTTTATTGTTGTATCCTGTTTTTACATAACCTTTATTACTAAATATATCCCTCTCCCTCCCCTACCCAGAGAGCTATCCTTTATAACACAGAATAAAAAAGGGGATAAAAAGAAATTCAACACAACTCTCCAACATGTTAAACAAGTCTGGTAGTTTATGCAGTGTTCCACCCTCCCAGAGAGTACATCTGCCACAGAGGGACTTTTCCTCTCTTCTTCAGAGCTAAACTTAACCATTATAATTGTGTGGCACCCAATTTCATTTCTTTTGCTCTTTCCATTTACATTACCATAGCTATGTGTTTATTTTCCTGATTCTACTTATTTCATTTGTGGTCAGTTCACATAAGTCTTCCCAAGCTTTTCTGAATTTTTCATACACATTTTTCATGGTGCTGTAATATTCCAGTACTATTCGCATACCACAATTTGTTTGGCTGTTCCTCGTTAGAAATCTATTTTCTTTCCAATTATTTGTTACCATGAAAAGGTGACACATTGTTTTGAATTGCTTTGGTTATGACAAACTTTAATTATTCAGGTATGTATTTAATTTATTAAAATAACTCAAACTCATTTGGAGCCAAGCCTGGTGCATAAGGTGGGTAATGAAGTTGAACTCTTTTCTGCCTATTGTTACTGTAGTTGAGTTCTCCCATCGTGCCTGTGTTTAAAGGTGTGATATTGCAGGTCAGTTCACTCTCTGGTCCTCAGTTTCCTTCCTGTGTAAAATGAGAAGTTCAACTACATGACTTGTAAAGTTTCTTCTATTCCTAAACCTGTGATCCTATAAAGTAACAAAATTGATTTTCTTGCATGCCTCACAGCCTGATTCTGAAGATAATTCTTAAGAGTCAGAGATTTAAAGCTGCAAGGGACCTTGGCAATCTTCTAGTTCACCTCCCTCATTTTACTACAGATGAGAAAAATAAGGCTAAGAGAGAGTAAATGACAGACTTGGTCCAAGGTCACATGATTAATAGGTAGCCATCCTGCTTCCTGGGATTCCCAATGCAACAGTCTTTCTGCTGTGCCTCCTCAGATGACTACGTTCAAGCACAACACTTGGTTTTGTTGCATATGTTCTGGTATAGTTGTTATCTTGAAGACCGTTGTGTTCCTTAGGCCTCACCTGGAAGGGACTGAAGCATCCCCCTTTGGCTTTGCTATTTTTTTACTGGGTCCTGGTGCTTTCAACTTCAAATTCCTTCATTTGGGATTAGCATTTGTAATGGCTTGAGAAGATTTCTTAATAAAACCAATTAGTATGCTTTTTTTCTCCTGCCTATAGTGGGAGAAGTGATGCTTGTGTGTCTTGAAATGGGTCTCGTTTGTTCTGGAAGTTCAGTTGCCTGGAGAGCATCATTTCTTTGAGGAGCTTCTATGGTGTTATTGAATCTCATTTTCTTTGTGGTTAATTTCAGCTGTTTCCTCCCATACCCGGTTGCAGTCCATTGTTGCTCCACCAGTGGATGAAGTAAGCTCCGATGATTCTGATGATATCGTCATCTCTCCATCTCTGCCTATGAAGAAAAAAAACTCTCCCCATGTTTAACTCTAGGCTTTCATAACTGCCCACAGAAACTGCCCCAACACATAAAGCTGTTCTTTATTCTTGGATGAGGTTAAGGCTAAAAGCACATGGGACCACCTTGAGCCCTTGTTCTCTAATGCTGAAAATGCAGTTTGTTTGGTAGGCAAATGACATCTATTTATTCTTCTTAGAGATTTAAGGCACTGAGCTAGCCACAATGCAAAAGTTATGATGAGTGATAGAGGATCAAAGAAAGCTTCAGGGAGAGTCAAGGGTAGTTTTTCTCTTTGTTTTTGATTTTGAAAGCCTCATTATCAGCATTATTAGCAGATGAGAGCTATATTTCAAAGAATGAAAGCTGAATTTCAATATCTTGTAGTAGAGCTCATGTGGGCATGATAACCTCCCACATTCCTGGGCGTATCCACCCACCTGCTCTAGAGTTCTGCACTGTATAACTCTATAAAGTGGAACTGGTGATTATGTTACTGGGAAAATAGAAATTAAAAAACACAAAATTATAAACCAAAGAAGCTACATTAAAATTACTTTTGAAAATGTATTAGATTAGCTTAGCAAGGTGGCCTTACAAAGGCCAGCTGTCGATGTGGCAGGCTGAGGAGAGGAAAAGTCACTGATGACAAAGTGAAAATGAAGTCCTTCCATTCTGACATACAAAAAGTCCTTGGTTCTCATCATCAGTTGTTTTGTTCATGCTACTTAGTAAAGACCACCCTAAACCTTGAATAGTCCTAGCCCTTAAAAAAGCTATAACTAACAGTGGGCCAAATGCTAAAATCCTCCAGAATCCAGCTGCCCCCAATGGAGAGAGCTGCCATACTTGGAAGGAACAGCTGAAACACTAGGGATTGTGTGTGTCAGAATAGCACCTCATCTTCTGTGAGAAATATATTTTTCCTTAGAAAATGACAGATGAGTACTTTTTAAAAAAAAATACACAGAACTATCTTCCACTTAAATGGATATATGTAAGAATTAGGAAAGGGGTGAAACTTCAAAATGCCTCTTGATCTTGGTCAGAAGACAATGCATTTTTAGAAAACAAGATCCAGATGTTACATTAATGCCTTATTCCAGGGGTTTTGGTACAAGTTTCTAATTCTGCACCCATTTCCTTGTTAGTATCAAGTAAGTACTAGCAGCAGGGAAGTGAGTGAGAGATTGATTTACATGGTTCTTCTGTCCAGTGACCAGATGAACTGTTTCCAGTGTTCTGTCCCTTTACAAAGTTCTGTCTCCATAATAAGGGTGGCAGGATCAAGTCAACTCAGTATTTAGAGCCTCAAGGTCATATTTGCACTGTCTTCTTTAGTTATCCTTCAGTCTACACTAATTCTTTTCTCTAGTTAGGCAGTTTTTATAGAACTAGTTGAAAAATGAGAAATTCATTCAAACACTCAAATCTTTTTGCTTTGTTAATTTTTGTGGTATCAAATAATTGTTCCTTGAAAAAAAATTTTTTTGACTGGTGGCTTGACTGAGCTCATTTGGTGGTTTTAGCATTTGGGGTATTTAGCTTTAACATTTGTTTCTTTATGATCTTTCCCCTTCCTTTCACTAGGTTCCAGAACTAATCTGTTCAGTAAGGTATTAGGACCAGGAGGATTCAGTTAAATCCAAGAAATAACTGTAACTGCTCAGTCAGTATAGGTTAAAAATTAAAATTTTTATTTATTTCTCCCCCACTTAAAAAAAAAAGAAATATATCCAATTTCTTTCTATGTCTGCTTTTTAACTCTTAGTAATTAATGATCCAAGAATTTATAACTTCCTGGGGAGAAGGTGAGGGGACAGGGTGATAGCCTTCCTTTTCCTGTTAGAAGGTTTGGTTGTGTCTACCTTTGAGCTCAAAGCTTCTTGTCCAGATAGGGCTGTGGATAGTGACAGGATAACAGGCAACTGTCAGTCCAAACAATGATTCCTGAGGCAAACAAGCTCACCGTGTCTCTGTCAAGTCAGAGAAGTTTGCTTCCTCTCTAGAATGTGAAGAGTGAGGCTGGAGGGAGGTACGGGATGACCTTTGTAATGTGACCTGTAGGTATCTATTGAAGTAATAACCTGGGGAAAACCCAACCTGTTCTCTTCAGCATTTCTAATATGGTAAGAGAATTATTTTTGTTAGTAGGCTTAAGTTTTCAAGTGGATACCAAGTAAGAATTGTAAATATGAGTATTCTTTTTGTATGTTATACTTCAATACTGCATCTAAGATTTTTTTTTTTTTTTGAGGAGGAGAGTTCAGCTACCTGAACTCCATCCACAATTAGACTAATGAGGGAGCAAATACTCCTTGCATTTCTTTCAGAACAAGAAAATCTCTTTTAGCAGAGGAGTGGCATGTAACTACTCTGGTTTCCTGAAATGTCTGTGCTCAGGGAATTCTGTAGCTCTCTTCCTGGAGAAAAGCATAGGATGTTGTCAGCTTGTGCTGTGTCTTAACGGTTGTCATTCTATGTATGGTCCTTTCTGTTGTGTGCTACTTAAGATAAAATTGGCAGCCAAAAGCTGCCGCTTGTAGTGTTTGGCAGGAAGAGAAGATGTGCCAAGCCCAAGTGTAGCTTGTGGGTATGAAGAGAAAGGGAAGCCACTCAGGCTGACATGCCTGGCTGAAGAAAGTAGGCTTCTTTCTCCAGATTGTGCATTTTCCTTCACTTGAAAAAGAATCTCTTAATATTTTGCTGCCTACAATATGACCCCTTCCACAATCCATCTGTATACTTGCACCTTTGAGTTCCCTAGGAAATCGTCCATTTGCCTGAGCAGAAAACAACTGTATTTATTGAAAGTCATTTAAAGACCTCAGAAGAAAGAATGCCTATGTGAGTGTGTCTGGATCAATCTCAAGGTGAAGATTTGAAAAATGAGAATTCTCACTATTTGTAGAATGAACTAGGACCTTAATCCTAAGTTTCCACATTGCATAAGTCTACCTATATTCTGATAGTCTCCATGAGTAGGCTGTGGCTCAACCACCCACCTGAAGAATTCCTCTGAAGGGAGAAGGTCTTGTATTGTTGCCTTCTGCATCCTCCTTTGGAGAAGGAAATGTCAAATCACTCTAGTATCTTTGCCAAGAAAACCCCAAATGGGGTCACGAAGAGTTGGACATGCCTGAAAAACAACTGAACAACTGAACATCCTCTCTGGATAAATAGAACTGCAGGTCACAGCCTATTTGTTTTCCATCTTTCACCCCTAACATCACTGCATTCTCTTGAAAATGTAACATATATAAGGAAAGAAGAAAGATATTACTTTCTGTTCTTAGCATGTAAAAAGTTTAATTTTGAACAGAAAGGGAACAACACAAACTTCCTCAATCTCAGATATCTTTTTGAAGTAGAAGCGATGGTATCCTCTGTGAACAGAAAGGTTAATTTCAGATATGGAATTTTTCATCACTTTTCTCCCAGATGTATGTGTATGTTTGTTTTTTTAAATATCATATCAGGATCCATTGTTGAGGTGGTGCCTGATAAAGTGATGCTTCTATTGAATTTAAGAGACTGAAAGAGCTTTTTATTTGCAGTTTATCATGGCTCACTCCAGCATTCTCAGCCAAAGGAAACTAGATGGCTGCTTCACAGTGAGACTTTTTCCATTTTATCCCTTCAGTGGAAATACTGTCTGAACAGTTTCCATAGACATCTGCTAGGAACCCTCCGTCCCTACTGCTGCCCATTCTGTGAAACTGACCTTCCCCAATGGATGGATTGCCCATGCTGAGCTTTCACATCCACAGTTTTTCTTGTCTATAGGGATAGGGGTAAAATGCTTTTGTCAGAAGCTGGGGACAAGTTGTTCCATTAGGTTTTCTGAAGATGCCCTTAGAGCTATGTGGGAGTGATTTCTAATTACTCTAAGTGGTGGCGCATCTGTATGGATCACTTGCTTCAGATTCACCCACTGGGCCTGGGGATATTGGGAAGAGAAAGCGGGGAGGGGTATAGGATATGTGGAATATGGAGGTGTCAAGGCCAAAGTGATACAGCTTCACAGTCTCTTCTGGGTAGAAAGATGTTTAGATGATGCAAATCGTTAAAAGGGGACTCCATTACCGTATCAGACAGTAATGAAAAACTATTATCTGCACATTAGAATCCATTACAGGGACACTCTTTAAAAAACTGAACTGTAAAATGTTTTAAATGGAGTTAAATCTAAGATTCTGGAAGTATTTGGTGTCTTAATCCCAGAGAAAGGAGAAGCTATTGCAGTGGAAGGTGTAGTTTGGCTGCTTCCCATTTGCTAAAGGGACTTGAGAACAAAGGGAAGAAATACCCACTTGCAGAAAGGGTCAAACTAAACACTGTCTAGCTAGGACATGCCTTCTGATAGACTGTGAAATGCAGAGGAGGGAGAAGAAGCTTAAAATGTTAGCAGTGTTTGTTTTTTTTTTTTTCTCATGCCATTCTTATTCAGCATACATTGCAGAAAGAAATTAATGATTCTAATTAAAAGGATTTCATTTGACCTATATTCATCATTACTCCGAAAAAAGAAAAATGGAAGAAAGAAATGTAACCTTGGTTCTCCAAATGGATCAGTCCATTCTCTTCCTTTACTTCTTTCCCAGTGACAAAACCAATTGAATTTTGGAAAAAGATAGATCAACTTGGCTTGGATCTATCAAGACAGGTCCAATCCAAGCTTTCCTCCAAGGTTTGTGTCCAAAAAATAAATGCTCCTTGCAGAAAAGACCAACGACCTTGTGAAGTCTTCAAGGACAAATGAAAATTAAGTGCCATTATAACCTGTCTAAAGTACTTGCAGAGGTTCCATTTTCTTGTTGTGGAAGCTGTGCCTGCTCAAATGTTGCTCTTCCATAAGCTATACGGATTTACAGTAGACTTGAGGAAGCAAGAGTGATGCAGCATCATGTACAAGTAGCATGACACCTTGGCCAGATTCTGGACTTGCATCTCTTGCACCGTCCACTCTTCAAGTGCCTGTGTCCTAATAAATGTCGTGTCCTGTTTTATCCAATCCTGTGCTGATCATGGTTAAATCATATTTTTTTAAGTTGGAGAAATTAGGAAGACTCTAAAAAGAATGAAATGTAAAACTATTAATTTGAATTGCTAGAAAGAGCATTGCTTTTAATGGTTTCTTAAATTTTTTATTTAGAACTGTTCTAATCTTGTAAATAATTTATACACGAATCTCTTGGAATGGGAAAGGTTTTTACTTTGCCTCTCATTAGTCTTTATAAATAAAAGTTGTTTTGCAGAATAATTGTCTAGATTGCCCTACAAATGGTTCTTTTAAAAATTACTTCCAGATGTGCTATTGCTTTAATTCATATAGCACAAAACACTGAACACTTAGCTTCAGAAATCCCATTTTCCTGGACTTGCATAGTTTTGTTCTTGTCATAACATGGGTCCTGAAATTGATGGGTCTTTCCCCCTGCCAACATAAGAGGTCTGCTTGATCTAGTAACTCCTTGGCCCATCTTTTAATCTTCTGTCCAGTGCACACAAATGAGGAAAGGAGCCAAAAGGAACTGAAGAGTCAAGGAGTCTTTCTGCTAATTTGAATATTTGTTTCAGGAGCAGTGAAGAAGCCTTCCCTTGGAATTCAAACAACCCTCATAGAAATGTCCAAAACAACCACAACAAAAACCAAATCCTTGATGGATTTTATCTCTTGGATTTGTTTTCCCTTGTTTGATTGCAAAGAGCAGTTGCAACAAGTCGGCTTCAGATTAAATTTTATACATCCCCTTTCCACTAAACTGCTTGCTCTGACCCCTTAACTCCTAGATCTATGATTTAGGCCCTTCAGGATTACCTTGTAAATTGTGCTTGGTGTCTGGAGGCTAGGCAGTGTTCTCTGGTAATTAAGTTACTCATTTGGAAAGCTTTGTGATTGGCCCTAAAGCAGAAAGACCTGCAGGATTCTGTCTGCTGGGCACAGAGCTTCAGGCCTCAAACCTGTATCTTCCCCAGGAGTTCCTTTATTTCAGTGAGGCTTGTATTTATTAGCAGAAAGTCAAATTCTGTGGTGTGAGTGTTCTGCACTGAAATTGTGGGGGGTAGGACCACCCACTCTTAGCGTGCATTTAGCCATTTACAAATGATTTAATCTACTTTCAGGGTTCCCTGAACAATTTATGTTCTTGCTGTGGACTGCGCTCCAGATGGAAAAGGAAAAACCCATTGTGATGCAGCCTACATGCTTCTTGGGACCATTTTTTCCTAACAGAATGTCCATTCCAAATATTGGGGTTCATGATATCCCCAAATTCCATTTTTCAGAATACTTTAGAATGTAGGAGCTCCTAAGACATCGAGGAGAAAAGTATTTCCTTAACTTTCCCTTCTTTTTCCACATTTCTGAAAAAGATAGTTTTACAGTAGAAGGAGGAGCATTGGTTAGAAAATCTCTATTCAAGTCCAGCCATAGAACTGTGAGCATTAAAACCTCTCCAAGCCTCAGGTTTCTCACCCATAAAATGAGGGTGCTACTGCGTGGACTCATGTGCAGTTGGAGTTCATAAATTACTTACTGAGGTTAAATCCAGCTCTTGCATTTCCTAGACAACTATGTTTCACTTCTGTGCAATTAAGCATTTTCTAACTTGTATTATAGTTATTTGTGTACATGTTTCATCCCTCCTACTAGACTATCATAAGGCACTATGTAAATGTGAGCTGTTATTATTTCTATAAGGTTCAGAACTTAACAATTAAGGTGGAAGGAGAGTGGGAGAATAGGTCTTGGATCTCTTCTTCCATGTCCCAGCTCTTTGCCCAAAACTCTCCCCCCTCAACCTGTCAAGGTGAAGGTAACTGTTTTAATATCTTACTTGATCTAGCCCAATTTAAGCTCTGAGTGGCATGTCTGTTAGACATTGCTGACCTAAAGAATATAAGGAAAGTTTAGTTTTCTGAGTGTCCTTGTTTTCATGGTTCTGGCCTCAATTGGAGAGAGGTGGGGGGGTGGAGCATAAGAATCATGACCTGTTTATTAATTAGGTAGCAGCATAATAGTATGAGGTTCAAAGGAAAGGCTCAAATTCATGCCCACTGTAAGAAGCACTGTTGTGTTAGGAAATGAAGGCAGCCATTCACCTTAATGTGGTCCTTAAACTGTTCTTCTAGCCAAAACTCATTTTCCATCATTCTTGTCGATTGAATAGAATTAAGAACAGGCCTTATTCAAAAGAAGCAGGCAGTGAGCCCACCAAGCCAATGAGGTTGAAAAGGCATGCAGATGGGGAGGGCTCTTAATAACTACCACCTTGAGAAAAGAAAAAGCAATCTGGCCTCCACAGGGCTTGCAGAGGTGGAGAAAGCCCCTCACTACTGGAAAAGAGGAAAGGAGAGTGCTACAGCTGTGATGTAAGTAGGTATCTCTGTGGCAGCTGGAGTGTTAGAAGAGCCCAGACACGAGATGAGCATCATAGAATTTGACTACAGATTCTCTCCCCACTTACCACCACCCCAGATTCAGTCTCGGATCCTTACAAGTCTTTCTGTGGTAAACTTTGGTGCCCTCAGATTCCTTAAAGAATCTGGATTAAAGGGAATCTTCAATGCAAACAAATTAGAGAAAATGTAGCTGATATCTATATATGACTCAGGTCGTATAGAGTATTTAAATATGTAGGCACATAGGACCAGTGAACTGGATCCTAGAGCCAGCCAGTTTCTCTCACCTATGAGAGACCCTCATGTTTTGCACCACTGGACAGGTCACCAGTACAAGAAGATAGGGTAAACTACTAGGGTAAACACCCTATTCAGGAATAAAAATTGATGCTAGAGCTTCTCTCGTCCTCTGTGGTGACTGTTTTAAGTGACTTGCACAGGGTCATACAGCCAGCAAATGTCAGAGGCCAGATTTGAACTTAGGTCTTCCTGATTCCAAAGCCAGTGCTCCATCTACTTATACCACCTAAGTATCCCATATCCTTTGTCTCTTAATACTGGGTCTTAAGCAGGCTGGATAGGGCAGGGCATGATTGTCTTTCCAAGCTAGCTTCTAACTGCTTCCTATCCTTCCCAACATTATAGAATCTGTAGGGAAGGAATCTTAGAGGTTATCTAACCTAAGACTTCTGTGAAGCATATATCCTCTCTTAAGCAACCTGAATATGTAGTCATTGAGGCAGCCTGTTCTATTTTTGTACAACTTAGAAAGTATAGAGTAGAAATATGCTTCCCCAGGCCTGCCATGTAAGGGTCGGTGAACACCTTTTCCTCATGATAACCTTTGAAATATTTGAAAAATGTATTCATAACTTGAACTCTCAGCCCCACTACTAGTTATATGTTCTCTAAGCTAAAATATCCTTCCATTTGTTTTTATATGGCATAAGTTTCAAGTCTCCTAAGTATCCTGGGTGTCCCCTTCTAGAGATGTGCCAGCTTCCCTCAATGACATTCCCAAAATGCGGTGCCAAATTACCCCTCCTTGAGGTACTACTCATAGATAGCTTCCTGAAATCTTCAGGAGGAAGGTGGAATACCAGTACTGAATGAACATTGATGGAATAGAAATTGTTTTTTATGTGCTGCTGCCAAGAACTGTGTTAGGTGTTAAGGATACAGAGAGACCCTTACCTTTTACAGATGAAGAAACACAGTCGTAGAGAGACTAAGAGATTTGCCCATGGTCACACAGTCAAAAGCTTATCTGAGATTTGAACCCAGATTCTCTGACTCCAGATCCAGCATTGTTTGTACCACATGGCCTCTCATGCGTCTGTGTATGCATTTACATATGTGTGCATACACACATACTTATTTATGTGTACATATGTGGCCTGGATTCACAGGACCTGGCAGAGGGAAGGTGTGGTGTTATGTATATATGTATGTATAACTGCATAATGATATGCCAAGAGTTGAATGAGTGATACAGTCATTACCCTAGTTGGAAGAGAGATCACTGTGGGAGGACTTGAATTGGGCTTGAAAGACTGGTAAAATCTGACTATGGGGGAGAGGATTAGAGAAGATACATTTGATTTGAGTTGAATGAACACAATATGAAATGTTCACTAGAATTGCCTTCTTAGGTTAAACAGCCTTGTTCCGTTAGTGAGATCAGAAGTTTAAACAATCTTTCTAAATAGTTGATTGTAATTGATTTTTAATGTGTCATAGAAAGGGATTTAGTCATGTCCCTGCATTGTACTATGGGTACAGGGATCAATTAGCTTGATGATGGATCTCTTTATATACGGTTTATAGGTGGAGTAAGGAAAATTTACATAAGTCCTGGGCAACAAGATCTGGACACAATGTAATTGAAGCTCTCCCTAATGGAAATGCAGGGAGGGCTGTGGCTAGGCACACTGTTCCCTTTTCCTCTTCCCTTCATACCTTCTCTTCTTTTTACCCTGTTGAAATCAAATTATAATGAATCCAAGGATAGCTTTGAAGCAGGAAAGAAGCGACTGGAGGAAGATAGTGGAAAGGTAGAGAGGTAGGCTCTCCTGATTTTACTTTAGTAAGGGAAGACATTTTATGGGATTCGCTACTTATAACTGATCCTCAGGTTTCATAGAGTTACAGATTAGAAGGGACCTCTTTAATAATGATGACTCACATCTCTATACCACTTTAAGGCATACAAAACATTTTCTTAACTAACGATACAGTGAGTCATTTAATACAAGCGTTACAATTCATTCCCTTTTTATGAATCATGAAAGTGGAACCCAAAGAGTGACTTGCTCACAGTCACACAACTAGTTAGTGTTGGAGTGGGACACAAACTTAGGTTCTCAAACTCTTAAATACAGTATCATATAATGCTGCCTTCTTTTATTTTATTTGAAAGAATGAATCAGCTCAAAGAACCTTCTCCTCTTGCAGCTGGCTGCCTAAGTCACCCGCTCACTACCCAGTAGCCAAGCGTTACTAACCTAGGGTTGGGGGTGGGGGGTGGAGTGGTGTCCTTCCCCCTGGGAGGGAGGGTGGTGGATGGACAAGGGATCGCCTTGGATGCAACCCACCCGGAAGTAGTGTTGCTGTAGAGAGGTAACATTCTCGTTGACTACTCTGCCGTCTCATTGTTTTCCTTCACTTCCCAACTCCCAGGAGTTGGATCTGTTGCCATATATCTGAGTCAATTATCAGCCTCATTCTGACTTTCTCTTCAAATGTCTTTTCTTTCTCCTTGAGCTGGGAGGAACTGGCAAGAACAACAGGAAGAGGAGGAAGTGACCATCGGAAACTCCTCAGTCTCCAAGACCCTTCTGGCCGCTGCTGAGCAGGAATTTTACAAATTCATTACAGAATTTTGAGGATAAGAACTATATTTTTTCTTTTTTATGCTTTCCTGAATTCTGGCATTTGTGGCTGGCTGCCAGGAAGATACAATGTGGATTTTATATGTTACCAGTCCCTAGCCTGCTTCCACGCTCATCTCCTTCCTTATAATGGAGACCTACAGGCCAAATCCAACTACAGTAAGGCCTGCGTTATGCAACATCTTTAGGGGAATGAGCTGTTCCACACAAGTACATTTGCCATATAAAAGAAGCTTGCCCCTTTAAGCACAAAAACTTGTTTTGTTTTAAACCATTTTGGATGAAAATTTATCTAAGATGTAATATATTTTCGTAAACAGAGTATAATGAACAGTACTGATGCAGTAAAAAGAGCATCAGATTTAGAATCAGAGGATGTATTTAAAATCCTGAATCTGCCACTCAAACTTTGGGCAAACTACCTGTGTCTTATCTTCCTCATTTGTAAAATAAGGAGATTGTATTAGCTGCTGACCTCTTTAGTCCCTTCCTAGGGCAGCTAGCTGGCACAGTGGATAGAGTACAGGCCTGGAGTCAGACTCATCTTCCTAAGTTTCAATCCAGCCACACTTACTATCTGTGTGACCCTGAGCAAGTCACTTATGTAAAATGAGCTGGAGAAGGAAATGGCAAACTACTTGGTTTTGCCAAGAAAACCCTAAATGGGATAACGAAGAGTTGGATAGCTCTGAAATGAATCAGTAACAACATCAGGTCCCTTCCAATTCTAAATTTATGATCTTATGATCCTGTGACTCAGAATCATGACTTTGGGAATCTAACTTCATCTTACCTGGGTGGGGGTAAGGGGCAAGGAGGGAACGTATTAAACACAGAGCTTTGAGACAATACACACTGATGATTCCCACTCTAATGAAAATACATTTGTTTTACTACAACTTATACCTGATAGTCAAATCAGGGAGGGATAAATTAGAGGAAGATAACTATAAATCAGTCTCACAAGAATATTGATGCTAAAATCTAAAAATTGTAGCAAGTAGATTATAGCAGTATATCCAAAAATTATTCACTATAACCAAGTTGGAATTATACTAGGGATGTAGAGATAGCTCATCATTAGGAAAACAATTGGCATAGTTGTGAGCAACAAAAATCATGATTATATCAGTAGAGAAAACAATCTTTGACAAAACATAGCTCTTATTCATATCAAAAATCCTAAAAAGAATAGATGTGGAAGGGCCTTTCTTAAAATAGATTAGATGGTCACTGAAGTCTCTTCCAACACTCAGATTTTAAGATTCTGTGTTTCTTTAATAGGATAAAAAAAAAAAGTATATCTCTAAAACCAAGCATTAGTATTATTTGCATGGTAAAACACTGAAAACTTTCTTAAGTGCAGGGTGCCTCCTGTCCTCAATACTATTTGACAGTTCTAGAAATAACAGGTATAGCAATAAATTGAAAAAGATAACTTTAAGATATAAAGCTGGCAAAGATAAAGTTATCTTACTCCAATTGACATGACGATTTACTTAGAAAACCCCAGAGAATCAGTGAAGCGCACCAAGATGATTAATAACTTCAGCAAAACAGCAGGATACAAAATCCATAAAAAAAATCAGCATTTTTATATAATATTAACATAAACAGAGGAAATGATAAAGAAATTCCTTTCAAAATAAGTACAAAAATGTATAAGGTATCTGGGAGTTAAATTACCAAGATACACTCAGCAAATTTATAAGAATACAAGTCATTCCCCAGTTGATAAATAGTCAAAGGATATGAACAGGCAGTTTTCAGATGGAGAAATTAAAGCTATCTATAGTCATGAAAAAATTCTCTAAATCACTATTGATTAGAGAGATACAAATTAAAACAACTTTGAGGTACCACATCACACCTATCAGATTGGCTAACATGATAAAACTGAAAAATGATAAATACTGGAGATGTGGGGAAAAATGGAAACTTAATGCATTGTTGGTGTAGTCGTGAACTGATCCAGCTATTCTGGAGAGCAATTTGGTACTATGCCCAAAGGGCTATAACTCTGTGCGTACCCTTTGATCCAGTAATACCACTTCTAGGTCTGTATCCCAAAGAGATTATAAAAATGGGAAAAGGACCTATTTGTACAAAAAATATTTACAGCAGCTTTTTTTTGTGGTGGCAAAGAATTGGACATTGAGGGTATGTCCATCAGTTGGGAAATGGCTGAACAAGATGTGGTATATGAATGTAATGGAATACTATTGTTCCATAAGAGATGATGAGCAGGTGGATTTCAAAAAAACCTGGAAAGCCTTGCATGAACTGATGCTGAGTGAAGTGAGCAGAACCAGGAGAACATTGTACACAGTAACAATAACCCTGTATGATGTTCAACCTTGATAGATTTAGCTCTTCTCAGCAATACAATAATCTAAGACAATTCCAAAAAAACCTCATGATGAAAAATGCTCTCCACAACCAGATCAAGAACTAAGGAGTCTGAATGCAGATCAAAGTGTACTATTTTCTCTTTTTTTCTTTTTGTTTTCTTCTTTCTTTTATTTTTCCCTGTGATTCTGGTCCTTCTTTACAACATGACTAATGAGGAAATATGTTTGAAAAAGAAAAAACACAAAATTATATCCAATATTTTGGAGATGGAGTGGAAAGAGACCCAACTAAACTCCCCCCCCCCAAACCAAGACATACTCAGAACTTGTGTAAATACAACTTCAAAACACTGCAAAAATAAAAATTAATAATTGGAGAGGAGTTGGTTGTAAGCCACACCAACGTGTAATGATAAAACTATCAAATTACTTTACAGATTTAGTGTTAAAACTAAACAAACTAAAAATCATTTGGAGAAATAAAAAGTGTAGAATCTCAAGAAAAAAAATCATAAAAACCAGAAATGAATGAGCTTTAATTGTATTAAGGCTCAACCTATATCATAAAGCAGTAGTCATCTAAACTCTTTAGTATTAATTTAAAAAAAAAATGAAAAACAGATCAATGGAATAGGAATTGACTAAGTTCCAGAAGTAACTGAACACTGAAATGCAAGAATACAAGCTACTGGGAGAAAGATTCCCTATTTAACAAGTATTTGGAGAAAAACTGGTAACCAATTTGACAGAAATTAGGTTTCAACCAGCATTTTATACTCCATGCCATAATAATCTCCAAATGGAGAGATGACATCGAAAAAGTCACATTATTTAAAATGTAATGCTGAATGGAGCTTTGGGGCCATTAAACCTTGGGAGTCCTGGTGTGACTGTAACTTTTTTCTATCTTTACCTCAGTTACCTCATCTGAAAAATGATTATGGTGCTTTCTGGCTCTGACAGTATATGCTTCCATAGTTATTAAAAATATCTTCTATAAAAGTGCTGTTCTATAACACAGAGATGTCCTTTGATCTTACTGAGGTATGTAATGGACAATAGCCCCAGATTCCTAGGTTCTTTTTGTGCTAAATTTGCTACTTATAGATTTTTCTCCTTCCATATCAGCTCTCACTTCTGATCACTGTCATTGTATCTGCCTCTGGCATTCTCTGTCTCTGTCTCTCTCCCCCTTCACCTGCCACCCTTTTTATTTGCTGTTTCTAGTCTGTTATATAATAAGAAATTAAATAACTAAGCTTTTTAGGATAGTGTATAAAATAGAAGAAAATGGCACTGAGGGAGGAACTTTGGCAGGCTGAGTAAACTACCTATTAGACTCTGTAATAGCTCATTTTGCCTGTGTTTCTCCCACTTTCTTGGTTTTTAGCTATACTCTAGGTAAGGAAAGCCCCTTGCTAAATCACCTTCAGATAAATAAAGGTTTTCTCTCCTTGAAGCATAGAATAACCAAAAGGGCTAGAAAGCAGGGAACCTTGGGTTTAAGTCTGTCCTCTGCCACTAACATGGCCCCTTTGGGTCTGGGTTCCCTTATTTTGACCTGGATGATCTGTCTCTTAAGGTCCCTTTCACATCCAACATTCTGTGATGCCACTATTTGACCACCTCCACCTAGTTCTGGGCAATATCAGTATAAAGCCTTCACCCTATTTTGTGCAAGATGCTTGGAAACCCTCCCATAGACAGTGTAGTCTTTCTTCCAACCATTAATAGCACTGGGCGTTTTTTTGTTTTTTTTTTTTATTACAAGCAGATTGAAAAGTGTTCATTAGTGATTTACATCAGCTCTATCCAGCCAGGTCTCTGTTATTTCAAGTGTTTGCTGCAGCTGTCAGCCCTCCAACCTCAGTTTAGTGCTGACAAAAGCTAGAGTACTGAAGGAAAAAAAACCATCACAAAACCTCAGCACCTCTGTGGAGACTGAAAACTTGCTCACTTGTTCTTTACTCTCCATACAGGGGTCTGTTGGAGCAGAAACATTTGGGGAGTGGCCTCCATCCAAGTGTAGTTGAGCTCTTAATTACTTTAGCACCATTTACTTCCCTCCTCCCCACTCTCTCTCATGTCCCCAGTATATGGGTATTTTTGGCTCTGGCTTTAGTTCACAGAGAAACTTGTCACCCTCTCTTTGTGAAGACTGGGACGATTGTATGCTTCAGAAATGAGCTCTCAGTGGATAATTTCCAGTGCAGCCCTGAGAAAATCTGGGAAATGTCTGGACTGAAAGGGGAAAAAATCAAGCAGAGTCTCTCTGGACTACAGTTCAAATTCACCCGCAGAGCTGAAGACATCATCATTGGATGTTTTTTGTTGAATTTACACAGGAGGAAAGAAAAGTTGCCAATACCCCTGTTCTTCACATTTGTTAGTAATGAATTTGGTGTTTTGATAAACTTTCAATAATAATAATACAATCATAATGTTTAGCATTTGTGTAGTGCTTTAATATTTTCAAGGTGTTTTACAAATATCTCATTTTATCCTCACAGCAACTCTGAGAGGTAGGTGCTATTGTTATCACCATCTTACAGATAAGAAAACTGAGAGAGGCAGCTTGGTCGTGCAGTGAATAGAGTACCAGTCCTGTGGTCAGGAAGACCTGAGTTCAAATTTGGCCTCAGATGCTTACCACTTACTAACTGTGTGACCTTGGGCAAGTCACTAAACCCCAAGTGCCTTGTCTGCACCCTAGAATAAAAGAAAGAAAAGTAAACTGAGTCAGAGAGCAGTTAAGTGACTTGCCAGAAGTTATCCAGCTACCAAATGATTTATGCTGCATTTGAATTCAGGTCTTCTTGACTTTAGGTTCAATGCCTTATCCACTGTGCCACCCTAGATTTCTCTACACCAAACCTTGATTTTTCTGAAGAAAAAGTAGCACTAGAGTAGGAGTCAGAAGAACTGAGTTCCAGTCACAGCTCTCCGATTAATCATTTGACCCCTTAGCCTGCTTCTCTATCTGTTATATGATTGGGTTGGACTACAGAGAATCTTGACATTTTCTTCTAGCTCTTGCTCAAAATTCATCACAGAACTAAATAAATGTGAAAGGAAGAGTCACTTCACTTGCTTGTCCAGTTGTTGCTTGAAGACTTCTGGTCACAAGGAAGCAGGGCTGTGCTGGTAAATACTAAAGAGCTCACCACCCAAAAAACGTACATGACACACTTTTAATCTTGGTCTGCATTCGCATTTTCTCCATCACTTTCTTCAGCCTAGACAATAACGATAAATCAAGCCCTGATGTATAACACTTGCTGATTTCGTTTCTGGGGTACAAACGTTCATACTGAAAATTTAACCATCAGTTCTCCTTGGTTGGGTTGAACTGACTTCAGTATACTTTTGTAAGGAAACTACCGTTTATTCCATTTTGGGGGACAGCTTTAATTTTTAGAAAACTCATATCCAACTGTATTACACTTTGCTCCTAGTTCTACCCTCCAGGAACAAGCAGAAAAGTCTCTTCCCTGTGAAGAGGGAAGACTGCTATCCTGTCTACTAAGTCCCCTCTTGAAGATAAATATTCCTAGCTCAAACAATCTACCCATGGCATAGTTTCTAAACTTTGCTCTTATGGTTGCCTTCTTTTGGACACACTCCATTTTGCCATCATCCTTCCTAAAGTATAGTGTATTGAACTATGCACAACACTCTAGGTGAGATCTGGCTAGAGCTCAATAGAGCGGAACCCTCACACATACTCCTCCCCCAAGCTCACTCCAACCCCATCATTCAGGGACACTGTCCTTCTCTTACGATAGCCTATGGTTACATTAGCTTTTTTGACTGCCACATCACATTGTTGATTCACATTGAAAATTATGGTTCACTGGAAGTCAAGGGGATGCCCATCAATTGGGGAATGGCTGAATAAATTATGGTATATGAATGTAATGGAGTACTATTGTGCCATAAGAAATGATGAACAAGAAGACTTCAGGGAGGCCTGGAAGGACTTATATGACCTGATGCTGAGCGAAAGGAGCAGAACCAGGAGAACTTTGTGCACAGCAACGACCACATTGTGCGAGAGTTTTTTCTGGTAGTCTTGGAACTTTGTAATAACACAAGAACTTACTGAGGAAAAAAAAAAAATCCTAATGTCGGTCTTCTAAGGCAAAATGCCTTCCACACTCAGAGAAAGAAATGTGGAAGTCACTTGCAGAATGTAGCAGATCATGTTAGTGTGTGGGTGGGTTTCAGTGTATTATGTGTTGATTTGTTATATGATTTCTTCCATTTATTTTAGTTCGACTACATAGCATGAATATAGTAAAAATGTGCTCAATAGGAAAGTATATGTAGAACCTAAATAGAATTGTATGCTGTCATGGGGAGGGAGGGGGGTATTGGGGGAAGGGTGGGGGGGAATAAAATCTTAACTTTAAGGAAATGATTGTAAAACATTAAAAAAATAAAATAAAATTTAAAAAAAAAAAGAAAAGAAAATTATGGTTCACTCAGACCTTCAGATCTTTTTCACAGAACCTAATTGTCTAGGTACACCTCCTCCCCGCTAGACATATGACGTTAATTTTTTGAACTCAAGTGTGACACTGTATATTTGTCATTGATTCATCATTCTAAGCAAACATCTTTGGGGATCGTGTGTTTTGCGACACATTAACTAGCTCCTCTCAGATATGAGGCAGCCACAAATTTTTATAAGCATGTTATCTGTGTCTTCAAGTCATTAATAAAAATGTTGAATGGAATATTCCAAAGGTCAGATTTCTTGGACAATCTTACACTTTCCTTCAACTTTATGTAGAATACTCTTTGGATCTAGTTATTCAACCAGTTCTTAATTCACCAAATTATACTATTATCCCAGTCCACTTTTCTTCATCTCTGACATTCTGTAATTCTAACAAAATGACTTCTGCTTAAAGAGAGCTTTAAAACAAGGCTTCTCTTCCTGGCAAAATTCTGTTAACACATTATGATGACTTGTGAGCATTTATAAAGGGCAGTAGTAGTCAAGTAGTTTCATCAAGAACAACATCGTGTTGGATTTTCTTTTTTTTCCTTCCCTCCTTCCCTTCCTCTTTCTCCTTCCTTTCTTTTTCTTCCTTTCTTTTCTTTTTTTCTTCTTTCTTTCCTTCCTCCCTCCTTCCTTCCTTCTTTCCTTTCTTTCTTTCTTTCTTTCTTTCTCTTTCTTCCTTCCTTCCTTCCTTCCTTCCTTCCTTCCTTCCTTCCTTCCTTCCTTCCTTCCTTCCTTCCTCCCTCCCTCCTTCCCTCCCCCTTTCTTTCTTTCTTTCTTTCTTTCTTTCTTTCTTTCTTTCTTTCTTTCTTTCTTTCTGTCTGTCTGCCTTTCTTTCATCTATCACAGTGCCTGGCATATAATGAGCTCTTAATAACTGCTTGTTGACTGACCAGGGAAATGCTAAATGAATGGAATATTTAGATTTTAGCAAAATATTTGACACAATCATCTATGATCCCTATATGGACAAGATGAGAAGATGTCTCTAGGTGATTATATAGTTAGATAGATTTAGGACTTTTTGAATGACCTGATCCAAGCAGTGGTTGTTAATAGGTCAATGGCAACTTGAAAGGAGTTCTGTAATGGAAAACCCCAGAGACATGTTCATGACCTTGTGCTGTTCAATATTTTTATCAGTGACTTGGATGAAGTCATAGATGGCATGCTTGCCAAATTTATAGGTGATAAATGCTGGGATGGATACTAACCCAGTGAGTTGGGATCCAAAATTATATAGACAGGCTAGAAAAATAAACTGAATTGAATAAGATTTCATAAGGAGGAATGTCAAGTTCATAGTATCATAGATTTAGAGCTGGGAGGGACCTTCTGGCACCATCTAGCCCAACCCCCTAATTTTACAAATAAGAAAACAGACCCCAAAGGGTTATGGAACTTGCTCAAGGTCATATATAGGTAGTAATTTATAATGACTCCAAAGTCATTATCTTTTCTCTTTCAACACTCTGCTGGTCTCCTACCCCACTCCCCCAAAAATCAACTTCATCAATACAGGATGGAGGAAAAAGTGTGACTAGACAGTAGTTTCTGTGAATAAGATCTGGGTATTTTAATAGAGTGCAACTCAGCCTTAAAAAACAAATAGAAACAGTAACAGCAAAAAACATAAAGAAAGATAGAGTTGTCCATTTGGAAGAAAACCACCTCCAGAGCACTTCCATTCTGGGCACAAAGACATAGACAAGTGGGAGCTTGTCCAGAAGAGGTCAGCTAGGATGGTGAGACTAGAAATCCTACCACACATGGATCAGTTGAAAGAAATGGGGATGTTTAGCCTGGAGAACAGAAGGGAGAAGGTCAGAGGTGGTGTGAGACATCATAACTGTCTTCAAATATTTGAAGAGATGTCATATGAAAAGAGGGATTACACTTACTCTGCTTTGTATGCCAGAGACAAAGACTAGAAGCAATGGCTGGAAATTGCCAAAAGGCCAATGAAGCTTAGTGTAAAGGAAAGGTTCTTAACAGCTAACATTCTCCAGAAGTGGAATTGTACTGGGTTTCCTCAACCTGGAAATCTCTCAGTATAGGCTAGCCGATCACGCATCAGTGATATTTTACAGGAGAGGACTTGAAGTGTCCTCTCTTCTGTGAAGATGTATTTTGGTCAGTGGTAGCCTCCATGGTATACTATCCATTTTGTTCCCTTAAGAAGTATAAAGTCCTCAAGACAGCTGTTTGGGGCAGCTAGACGGCATAGTGGATAGAGTGCTAGGCCTGGAGTCAGGAAGACATTCAAATCTGGCCTCAGATACTTCTTAGATGTGTGACCCTAGGCAAGTCACTTAACCTCTTTGCTTATCTATAAAATGGGGATAATAATAGTACCTACCTCCCAGAGTTGTGAGGATTAAATGAGACGATAATTGTAAAGTAATTGGCACAAAGCAAGCTCTATATAAATGTTGGCCATTATTACTTCCATGTCCTGTTTCTTTTTAAAAGTATGCAGAGAAGTTTCTTATTTGTTTTTTGAAATCTTCATACCTTCAGAGATTTCTTTTTAAAAATGGTTTATTGCTGCTTTTATTTTCAAAATTACCATCACTTCTTAATGACTCCCCTTTGACCTTCGCTAGAACTCTCCCTTCTGACAAACACAGTTCAGGAAAATGAAGGAATACATTGGCTGTGTCTGAAAATGTATGCCCCACTCCACACCTGTAGTCCATCACCTCCCTGCCGAGAGGTGGGAAGCATCCTTCATCATTAGTCTGGAAGTTTTTTCATCTATAATTCTGACAGCTACGATCAGATCTTGAGTCCTTCTTGTGTAATTTGTTGAGTAAACACCAGCCCCACAAAAAGGGGGCATCCCTTGCGCTTTGGGTAAACTGGCTTTGCTTTACTTCTTTTGTCAGCACCTGTACAGCAGTACTGTGGAAACACATTTCTAAGCTGTCACAGACAATTGGAGCTGGAAATAGTACCCAGCAAGGGCGAAGTGCAGCCTGAGTGCTTATAAACACAATTTTCCTAGTGAGCAACTGCAAGATCTGAACATATGAATTGGCTCAACTTGGACAGAGCACAATTACCTACAGACATCCTTGTGACATGAAAACATCAGCCGGAAGTTTGTATAGTGTTCTCTCTCTGCTCTGTCTCTGTATCTCTCTGTCTCTTTCTGTCTGTGTGTGTCTCTCTTTGTATCTCTGTCTCTTTCTGTCTCTGTGTTCCTCTCTCTTCTCTGTATATCTCTTGCTGTCTCTATAACACTATATACAATCTTTCTTTTTATCTGTTTCTATCTCCCTCTGTCAGTCTCTCTGTCTCTGTGTCTCTTTACATATATACATCTCTATATATGTTTCTGTCTCTCCCTCTCTCTGCCTTTGTTTGTTCCTGTCTCCCTCCCTATTTATCTCTCTGTCTGCTTCCTTCTTCCTACTCCCAAGTTTAAACTCCATAGAAAATATGAACTCCATTGGAATGAGCCCAAACACAGTGAATTTACTTTCTCCATTGTTCTGACTCCCACTAAAATGCTCAGGCTGATGGCCCCAACTCCATAGGATATGTGGCTCTGCCAGATCTGGGAGAATTGTTATTAAGGATTGATGAAAATGTTCTCTTTCTGCCCTGGAGAGCTCCAAAGGAAAAGCATATGGCGGATTTCTTCCATCTCAAAGGGCCACCCCTGAAAATGTAATTCCCCTTTGTCTCCAGGGAACCCTTTCAGTACTGAGTCTACTCTATCCCTACTTCAGCACCACTTCCCTGATGCAGTTGAACTAACCTAGTTTTCCAGTGTTACCAGTAAACTGATGTAGACCCTCTACCCTCAACTCTGTTGCACTGGTTGTCTTTCAGTAAACTTGTCATTTTCCTGATGAGGACTTTGTATTCCCCCTCTCCCCTACCATAACATCTTGGCTTGACTGGCACACTCTTCTGGAAACTCCAAATCATTGAATTCATATTCATTGAAATCTCCTCTTGGCATATCTTAGAAGTGAATTGGGGTGAACAATTGTTTTCTCCAAATTCACAGTTCATTAAACTGAAACTCAAGAAACTCAAAGAGCTGCTCCACTATCGACCCAACTATCCAGTTGAGCAGCATAGTTTCTTCCTTCCTTCCTTCCTTCCTTCCTTCCTTCCTTCCTTCCTTCCTTCCTTCCTTCCTTCCTTCCTTCCTTCCTTCCTTCCTTCCTTCCTTCCTTCCTTCCTTCCTTCCTCCCTCCTTCTCCCCTCCCCTCCCCTCCCCTTCCCTTCCCTTTCCTTTGTTCACATAGGGTATCATACCTTTACCTGATGGTACTCGGGTCAAAGCATGTCAATTTTGATCCCTGAAACCTTGAAAGAGTATACTGCTAAATTTCTTTCTTAAGGACCTTACCTTAAACCTGGCTGCCATTGACTGGCCAACAATAAATCCCAGACTAAGCCCAGCTTAGTCATTGTTTGAACTCTAATGGCTCAGAGTAAATGTAAATAGCAGTTGTTTCTGTTTTGGACAGAAACCCTAAGAGTCTTACCCTCCTAGGTCAATTTTTTTTTTTTTTAACCAGGTAAAAGGCCATTATCTGCCTCATTTCTTATTTAACCTTAACCGTTGAATGGGCTTTACCTAAGTCAAACTGAGACCTGTTAAAGATCTTAGATTAAAATGGCCAAGGTTTCCCATTGCATCCTGGGCATCCAGTCTTTCTGATCTCTGTCTTGCCACTGGACCCTGATGACTCTAGAGAAGAAAATGAAGCTGGTGAATTTGCAGAGCCCTGCCTCACTTAAATCCAATTCACTTGCATGTCATGGCACCACCTCCCTGATGTCATGGTACTCTTCAAGACCAAAGGACAAACAATAGCTCCAGGACTAGCTCCTGAGCATCCTGAGCTTTTACCCTCATCTTATAAAGTATGAGTGGGATCTGGCCTTTAGCTGTCCCCTATATGAAAATTAGGATAAGAACCTTTGTGCCCTAAGGTTGGGCACAGAATAATATAATTTCTTGAGGTCCCATTTATCTCTAAGATCTATGGATACCTGTGGAAGATACAATTTTACATTATAATCTATACAATTCAGAATATGATTCATGATTAGCATGTGTAGTCTTCATGACCACCTAGCAAGATTTCTGTCCTCTACTTTCCCTTCTCCAATCTATACTTCATAATCACTTCTGGGCAAATTCTTCCTTATGCCTAGATCTATTCATGTCGCTCTCCTCCTGCAAAGCCTTTAATGGCTCACTATTGCCTACTAACATTCCAACCCCTTTTGTTCAAGGTCACCCTACCTGGCCTGACCCTATCCTGCCCCTCCAGCCTTCCCACATACTATTTCCATCTTTTATTCTATTTTCCAGCTAAATTTGAATTCCCTATCACCTGTTCACATGCCACTTTGCTGCCTTTATGTCTTTGTACAGTTATTTTCCTTGCCTGGAATTTTCCAAGACTGTGGCCTTACTGGCATACTGACTTAGGAGAAGGTAGTGGCCCAAAAAACCACTGGCATGCCAGCAGAGGATGGGGGCAGGGTCTTCCCCTAGCCCAAAGACAAAGCTTTGAGTAGATAGATTGAGCTGTACAAATAGTAAGCTCCCTAACACTCACTGTATCTTGTCTCTTTATCTAGTATGGACCCCCTGGCCTGCATCTGTACTCTCACAACTGATTCTCTTTTTCTATTTTCTCCTCTTGGATTTAAGTGTTCAGAAGAAACCCGGAAAACCAATCCACCATTCTCGGAAATGATGCCTTCCCAGTCACTCCCTGCATTATTACTTGCCCTAATGACCAGCCCATGTTGGCTTCCCTCCAAAGGTACATGACAGTGTTACCTGATTCCATAAAGAGGTTTCCTGTAGCTGATAATGGTAGCACTAGTGGCCATACTGTAAGCCACCTGGCCAGGGATCTCTCAGCATTGTGGCACCATAGCCACTGTTGGTCAAGACTTCTGAGGAATCAGCTGTGCTGGGAGAAACATTTGTTGTTTTTGGAGTTAACTGCTCTTGTCCCAACTGTACCTGGGATCCCCTGTTCTTCTCTCCATCCCCCATCCCAGGGATGATTCCCTGAGTCAAAGTAACCTTCATGGAGTTTCATCTAGCTGAACCCACTGTATTCTCAAATATACTTTTTTTCTAAAATATCCTTGGCAAGCAAGGGTACAGGCAAGCACAAGTGTTACTCTGTTTAGTATTCTAAATAGAGTTTAGGATATTCTGCATCCTATATTATATCTACAAATGTATATATATTACATATGTATATTATATATCACATATATGTGTATATATATATCTTTACTCTCATAGAATTGACTGAAAGTTGTACATTAGATACAAAACCCCTGAGCTCACTGAATGATGATAAACACAATTTGGTTTCATAGAACAAAACACCTCCTTAAAGATTCTTCTTCAGCAAGGTTTCTCCTGTATCTATGTTAAAAATCATATAATACTCTTCAAAATATACAAAAGATTCTCTGGTTACCCTCTGACTATTAATATCAAAGGAGGTGCATAATTAGGAGCTTCATGCCCAGGAAGGCACTGGTCATGCTCATGGAGGAGAAAAACTGCAGGGTCTAAGTTGAGGAGAAGGTGAGGTCATATGTGGGGAGGGGGAGAGAAGGCCCTTCCTATGCTCCTGTTTTTAGAAGACATAAGGATGCTATATCAAGGCTTAGAACTTTGCTGATGCTGCCACATCACTATCACTCCATTTGATGGGGTGCTTGGGTCCAGTGCTTGGATCTCAATTCTAAAATCACATTTCTCTTTAAAAATTACATTTCTCCTTAGCCTCAAAACACTATCACAGGCAGTTTCTCTCCAGCTCAAGGACACAGCCTGTCCTAGCAACAACCGTTATCTCCCTTCCTGATACAGTAGCCAGCTGCACCTAGAGAATTTATTAGTCCAAATCATCTGTGTACTGGCTGAACTGGCTGTGTACTTGGTCATAATAAAATTTACTACTCACTGAAATGTATCCTAGACTTAGACATACGTGTACCCTCTTAAATTTATTTTGTCTAACTAGACACTGATGGGAGCAGCCTGGTATTCCTTAGTCAGTCCTGACCATGAGTTGACTTAGTGATATTTCAGGCCTAAAACCACACCTCCATGTAGACCCTCCCTGAGCTATTTCTTGATGAACTCTGGGTAAAATACTGGGCAGTAGATACTAAAAGTTCATGTTCTTTTAAGAACTAACCACTCCTTAACCAGTCCCTAATCTCACTCTGAATCACCTAATTAATATATTTTGCACAAGTTTTATTATAGAATATCTGATATAAACTTTATCTATACCCCTCTAAGGTTGCAAGTTCCCTAAGAACTCTTGCCCACTGAAAAGTGTAATAAATCTTTACCCTGACCTCAAAAAAGCTTGAGTCAGTGAATTCATTCCAAGCAATCTACCCTTGTACGCCAGTCTTTGCAGGGGTCTCAACCCTCCCTCCTTCCCTTCCAGCCCTCATCGCAGTCACAATCACTCTTTTTAAAAAAATTTTATTTATTTAACTTTTCAACATTCATTTCCACAAAATTTTGAGTTCCAAATTTTCTCCCCATCTCTCCCCCTACCCTACCCTAAAACACCTTGCATTCTGATTAACTCTTCCACCAATCTGCCCTCCCTTCTAACACTCCTCCTTTCCCTTATCCCCATCTTTTCTTTTGTTCTGTAGGGCAAGATAAATTGCTATACCCTATTACCTGTATTTTTTATTTCTCAGTAGTACACAAAAACAATTCTCAACATTTGTTCCTAAAACTTTGAGTTCCAACTTCTCTTCCATCCACCCTTCCCACCCATCCTCACTGAGAAGGCAAGCAGATATAGGCTATATATGTATAGTTTTGCAAATTACTTTCATAATAATTATGTTGTGTAAGACTAACTATATTTCCCTCTGTCCTATCCTGCCCCCATTTCTTCTATTCTCTCTTTTGACCTTGTTCCTCCCCAAGAGTGCTTACTTCTAATTTGTCCCTCCTCCCATTTGTCCTCCCTTCCATCATCTCCCCCTCTCCGCTTATCCCCTTCTCCCCTACTTTTCTGTAGTGTAAGATAGGTTTTCATACCAAATTGAGTGTGCATGTTATTCCTTCCTTGAGCCAATTGTGATGAGAGCAAGCTTCACATTTTCCCTCTCACCTCTCCCCTTTTCCCCTCCATTGGAAAAGCTTTTTCTTGCCTCTTCAATGAGATATAATTTGCCCTGTTCCATTTTTTCCTTGCTTCTCCCAATATATTCCTCTCTCACCCCTTAATTTTATTTTTTTTAGATATGATCCCCTCCTATTCAGCTCACCCTGTGCTCTGTGTGTGTGTGTGTGTGTGTATGTGTGTAATCCCTCTAACTACCCAGATACTGAGAAAAGTTTCAAGAGTTACAAATATTATCTTTCCATGTAGGAATGTAAACAGTTCAACTTTAGTAAGTCCCTTGTGATTTCTCTTTCCTGTTCACCTTTTCATGCTTCTCTTGATTCTTGTGTTTGAAAGTCAAATTTTCTTTTCAGGTCTGGTGTTTTCATCAAGAATGCTTGAAAGTCCTCTGTTTCATTGAATGACCATTTTTTCCTTTGAAGTATTATACTCAGTTTTGCTGGGTAAATGATTCTTGGTTTTAATCCCAGTTCCTTTGACTTCAGGAATATATATTCCAAGCCCTTAGATCCCTTAATGTAGAAGCTGCCAGATCCTGTGTTATCCTGATTTTATTTTCACAAAACTCAAATTGTTTCTTTCTAACTGCTTGCAATATTTTCTCCTTGACTTGGGAACTCTGGAATTTGGCTACAATATTCCTAGGAGTTTCTCTTTTCAGATCTCTTTCAGGAGGTGATCTATGGATTCTTTCAATATTTATTTTGCCCTCTGGTTCTAGAATATCAGGGCAGTTTTCCTTTATAATTTCATGAAAGATGATGTCTAGGCTCTTTTTTTGATCATGGCTTTCAGGTAGTCCCATAATTTTTAAATTGTCTCTCCTGGATCTATTTTCCAGGTCAGTTGTTTTTCCAATGAGATATTTCACATTATCTCCCATTTTTTCATTCCTTTGGTTTTGTTTTGTAATTTCTTGGTTTCTCATAAAGTCATTAGCCTCCATCTGTTCCATTCTAATTTTTAAAGAACTATTTTCTTCAGTGAGCTTTTGAACCTCCTTTTCCATTTGGCTAATTCTGCTTTTCAAAGCATTCTTCTCCTCATTGGCTTTTTGGACCTCTTTTGCCAATTGAGTGAGACTATTTTTAAAGGTGTTATTTTCTTCAGCATTTTTTTGGATCTCCTTTAGTAAGCTGTTGACTCACTTTTCATGATTTTCTTGCATTGCTGTCATTTTTCTTCCCAATTCTTCTTCTACCTCTCTTACTTAATTTTCAGAATTCTTTTTGAGCTCTTCCATGACCTGAGACCATTGCATATTTATTTTGGAGGTTATGACTTTCCCTGATGGTAAGCATTGTTCTTCCTCATCCAAAAGGATAGGAGAAAATACCTGTTCAAGAAAGTCGCCTTCTATAGTCTTATTTTTTCCCCTTTTTTGGGCATTTTTCCAACCAGTTACTTGACTGTTGGGTCCTTTGTCAAGAGTAGGGTATACTCTCAGGACCTGTAAGTTCTCAGTTCCTCCAAGGTGGCACAATCAAGGGACAGGAGTTTATTCCTCAAGGGCCTCCAGCTCCACCATGCCCCAGGACTGTGCTCAGGGCTGAGATTCAGATCAGCTACTCAATTCCCTCCAGGGCTTTAAGCTGAGCACTCCAACAATGGACGCTGGCTGCTGCCTGCCTTGCCACCTGCTGTTGCTGCTGCTGCCTCCACCTGGGGCTGGGGCTAGGAGAGGACCCTGCTCACTTCTCCCAGAGTTGGAAAAACCCTTTCACTGACCTTTGAAATGTCTTTGTCACCTGTGGGTTGAGGGATCTGAGAACTGCTACTGCTGGGGATTCTGCTCCCAAGGCCATCTCTAGCCCTGCTCTTCCTGCTCCTGCTGCCAAGGCTGGGCTGTGCTCCGCTCCATATCCAGTGAAACAGACCTTTCCCATCAGCCTTCCAGGTCACTGTAGGCTGGAAATCTCCTCCACTCCTTCATTCTGTGGCTTCTGTTACTCTAAAATTTGTTGAGAGTAATTCTTTGTAGATATTTTATGGGCTGTGGGGGGAGAACTAGAGTATGTGCATCTTTCTACTCCACCATCTTGGCTCTGCCCTTCGTTCACAATCACTCTTAAGAGTCTGTTTTATATATCACCCAGGATTAATGCCTGTGGTTCAGACTATAACACGCAGCTAAAATAGATGAGCTAGAAAGCTAGCTCATGAATTGTGTCAGCAAGGACCCCAACATACACAGGAGGACCTACTGTACAGGTTCTTGGATCTGCTTTTCTAAAAGGAAAGGCAACTTTTCAGGGACCAACAATCACTTGAATCAAGCACAGATATCATTCACTTAATTCAGGGAAAAAGTCAGTACCCTGAACTTCAGAGAGATCAATAGACAGAGTTTCCAACTGTCTGACCATTCCATGCATACATGGTTACCAGAGAGAGAAGCA
Organism: Bettongia penicillata ogilbyi; assembly: GCA_023548195.1. Taxonomy (NCBI): domain Eukaryota; kingdom Metazoa; phylum Chordata; class Mammalia; order Diprotodontia; family Potoroidae; genus Bettongia; species Bettongia penicillata. Next base: position 1,971,524 of record JAJHZJ010000100.1, read on the forward strand.
CCAACATCTGGGTTTTCAAAGCTGGGGGGGTCCTTAGCAGCTGCCCAGAGTCTCATCTGACCAGACAAACACTTCCAATGAGTAAACAAAACCTCATCTCAGAGTATATATACACTTTTCAGACCCAGAAGGCATCACAACCCTTGAGAACCAGTGCCTCATTAGAAATTAACAAAAGGTGTGGGCTTTCCAACAACAACAACAATATAAACTCCCCTAATCAAACTTCCCTTAGTGGGCAGGCCCATTAATGGGTGGGGAAGATCTTTAACTCTCATTAGCATTACATGAGTATAGATACTGGGTGTTTCAAAAGTCTTACTGTAGTTTAAATAGCTTAAATAAATTATCATTTAAGTGCTTAAATGAAAATAAAAGCTTTAAAACTATACTAAAACTTTTGGAACATCCTATACCCTAGACAGGTAACAAATGGTTTAACCCCAACGTCACTAAAAGTAACCCCCAACTGCCAGTGTAGACCTCTGGAAGCTCAAGTGAACTTTCGTCCCTTAGAGCAAAGATTGCTAGTTAAACATCAGATTCACCAACAGGAGAGTAGTATGAAGAATAAACTCTTTCTTCCTAGAGGCGACATGTAATGTTCCTCTGCTGATGGATCAGTTTTTGAAGAGCTTGGCTATATGCCTTCACCATGAGTTAGCTTAGGTAGAGGTGACTCTTGCCCTAACCATGAGTAGCCTGCAATATGTTGAGTCCTGCCTTGACTGTGGCAGAAGTCATGGTGGACCTCCCAGCACACTCCTGCTGCCTGTCCAATAGGATTCTGTTGTATTACAAGGGAAGGAAAGAGCCAAGTAAGACTTAGGGAGGACTTATCCATCCCAGCCCAATCATCTGGGCAATGAACTTCACCTAAGCAGTACCATCCATGGATTGGCCTGCTTCCCAGTATGGGTAAGAGGAAATACCACTCCTCAACACACACATATCCCCAAATCAGCTACTCTTACAACCTTATTCCATGGCCTATCTATTTTTTATTTTCTAGATAATAATCATAATAGCTAATATTCATCTGAAGTTTGTAAAGTATTTTACATGATAACATTTGAGGCTCATAACAACCCTGTATGGAATAAACTACAAGAAGTATTTCTATTTTGTTGTTCAGTTTTTGTCCTGTCTTACTCTCCATGATCCCATTTGGGCTTCTCTTAGCAAAGATTCCAGAGTGGTTTGCCATTTCCTTCTCCATTTTACAAATGCAGATATAAGCTCAGAGAGTTCAAATAACTTGCCCATGGTGACACTAGTGTCAGAGGCACTCTATCCACTCTCTCTATCCACTATATGGTCCCTTTGTATTCCAGATGCCAGTTGTGGTACAAATGTCATGAACTCATTTCTAGGCCAGTCAAGTCAATGAACATTTATTCCATGCCCTCTATGTGCCAGGTACTGTGCTAAGTAAGCAGTCCAAAGAGAATGAATACACATAGGCTTATAGAGTCACTGACAAAGGACTGGAGAGGACCTTGAAGGCTCTATACAGTTTAGGGGACTGAGATCCAGGAGGTTCAGTGACTTGCCCAAGATCACATAAACAGATCAAATGTGAAGTAGTAGTAGGCATCAGAGGTAGAATTTGAATGCTCCAGAACCAGTTCTCTTTGTTGTACCACACTGCCTCCCAGAGATCCTGATCCCCCTCACCCTTCCATTGTAGTTGAAGCAATTGATGGGCTCTCACTTTGGCCTGGACCAGTAACCTTAGGGGATCAACCTTCTGGGGCTCTGAGTGAGAAAATATTGCAAAATACTTAGTCTAAATATGACTTTCCCTATTCTTCCCAGTAACTCTGTGGTTGACTGGTGCTTTACAATCCAGCCTTCCTGTAAGACTCAAAGAAGACCACCTTCTGCTCCCAGGACTGCCATTGTGTAAAACAATTATATACTAAGAGAGACCATGACTCTCAGCTGGATCCCATTCCAGGATGCCCTCTCCAGTAATAGTGCTATTCAGAGTTGATAATGATAATAGCTGGCACTTATTTAGCATTTTAAGGTTTTCAAAGCATTGTACAAATATAATTTTATCCTTGCAGGAACCCTGGGAGGTAGGTGTTAATTATCCCCATTTTACAGATGGGGAAACTGAGGCAGAGAGCAGTTAAGAGGCTTCCCTAGGGTCACATAGATAGTGTCTGAGTCTGGATTTAAACTCTTATCCTCTTGACCCCAGGCCCAGTGTTCTATTCACTTCACTATATAACTGCCTCAGTTGAGGCTGAAAAGTTGTCCCCACAAAAACTATTCAATTGTGCAGCCAGCTTGGTCATAGAAGCACAGATGTCAACCAGCCAGATCAGACTAAAGATCACCCAAAGGTCAACCCAAGAGCAGGTTCATCGGCCCCTCCACCTTCATCAGAGCTTTGGGCTGATTACAACTCAACCCCCCTTCCCTAGTTCCCTCCCTGTTGTCTCTAAATGCACCTAAATCTCTTCCTAGCTTTAAAAAAAAAATAAAAATCAAACCATCAAGTGACTCAGCCATCCTCTCAGGCTATGGCCCACATTTGTCCTTCCTTTCAAACCAAATTCCTGGAAAAAAATGCTGCCTATACTCCCATTAGTGGCCTCTACTTTCTCCCCTCTCACTTCTCAACTATGCCTTCTGGCTTCCAACCTAAAAACTCTCAGGCTGAAATTGCTCTCTTTAAAGTTATTAATGATCTCTTAATTGACCAGTCTGCCGGCCTTTTCTCAATTCTCCTCCTTCATGAACTCTCTGCCACCTTTGACAGTGACACCACCCACTTTTGCTGGCTATTCTCAGGGTTTCTACCGCACTCTTCTTTCTCATGATTCTCCCTTTTCTTATCCACTCTCCAAACATCTGCCTAAGTGATTTTCTTGTAGCCCAAATCAGATCATTCCACTTTCCTACTCAACAAACCCCCAAGGCTCTCTGTTGCCTCTAGGATCAAATACAAACTGCCCTGCTTGGTATCTGAAGTCCTTTCAACATACCTTTCAAGCCTCATTATACATCAGTCCCCTTCACACACTCTTGGGATTCAGCCAAACTGACCTCCTTACTGTTATTTACATTCAATGTTCCATCTGTTTGACCCAAGCAAAGTAATTTAACCTCCCTGGGCCTCAGTTTCATCAAGTGTAAAATGATCTGGCTGAACTCTAACTATGACCCTAGGACCTTACGATACTAACTCCCTAGGCCTTGGCACTTGTCCCCTATGCTTGAAATGCTGTCCCCCTCTCGCTCACCTCTGCCTCTTAGCAGTGTCCTTCAAAGTTCAGCTCAAGCACAAACTTCTATCTGAAGTTTTGCATGATTCCCTCAGTTGCTGGTACCTTCCTCTCCAAAATTACATTGCATTTCTTCTGTGTATTTTTTTATTCACTGATATGACAACATGTATTTTCCTCCAATAGACTATAGGAGCTGTTTCAGTTTTGTCTTTTTGTCTCTAGCACATAGAATAGTGCCTGACATTTAGCGGGTGAGTGATCAATGCTTACTGACTGTTGATTAATTGTCACAACTAAAGAGCCTTGAATACCAGTGTCACTTAGGACTGGTATCTCCCATCACACCTACTGGTCAGTTGGCAGGGGTTTAATATTCAACAAATTGAACTCTGAAAGAGCAATTGACATGGTTAAAATATGAAGGGAAGATGAATAAAGATGGTCTTCTAGACCTGATGCAGGTTATATGAAAACCGGAGCATTTTGTTTGATTTTGTATAGTAATGGGGCAGTCTTTCAGGGGTTCAGGTATTTGGTATTTCAATACTTACTCCACCAGGGGGTGATGTATTACGGTAGGTGAGGGTATCTTCAGTGACAGCCTCTTTTTATGCCTGGGATCCTGCCCAGAACATTAAGCTAATCTGAGTCATCCTCCGGTACCTATGCCAGCACCAACTATTTGCCAAATTGAGAAGGAGATAAGATCCCTGGGGACACCTAACTGGCTAACAGAATTCTAAGGGATCAGTGCAAAGTGGATGCCTTGCACCGGGGACATCCCTATTTCCACAAAGGATCTACAATGGTTTATTGGCTCTGAAGTGTTCTGTTACTGCTTTATCCTTAAATTTTCTTTTAATGGTGCCTCTCACCAACTCATTGGAGTACCCCAAGGCTTTCTAGTGCATCCAAGAGATGGGAGGTATATGTAATGATCTGGAAAACCTGTTCATCTCAGTTTCTATCTTGTTATATATACTCAGATGCTCAGAAAATTTATCCAGGAGACTAGCACATTCAATGTTACCATGGGATCATCATCTCAAAGGTCACACAATGCCTGTGTGCCCAGGCCTATACTTTTGCAGAAAATAACAAAACAGATTAGGAGAAGCTATTCATAGTCAAAGCTTTTGTAGTTTACAGGTATCATCCTTGAAGGGGAGGGACCATTATTTACTATGAATGTGACATCAAGGTCAACTACCATACCAATAGTAAATTCTTCAATTTGAAAGGGCTACAACCCAAGACCAAAGTGGAGGGAATGTTGGTACGTGATTTTCTGTTTGTGGATGATTGTGCACTCATTGCAGCCTCTGAAGCTGAGATGCAACAAAGTATGGATCAATTCTCTGCTGCCTGTGCTAACTTTGGCCAAATAATTAACACCAAGAAAACACAGGTGCTCCATCAGCCACCATCACACCATCCATTTGTGGAACCATCGATTATAACAAATGGAAAAGTTTTGAAAGCTATGGATAAGTTCACTTACCTTGGTACTTTCCAGGGGATGTACACATTGACAATAAGGTGGACATACACATTGCCAGAGCTAGCTCAGTGTTTGGGAGGCTCCAAAGAAAAATTTGAGAGAGAAGAAGTATTAAACTCTCTACCAAACTGAAGATCTACAGAGCTGTTGTGCTGTCCTCATTGTTCCATGCCTTTGAAATATTGACAGTCTACTAATGCCATGCCAGGAAACTGAATTGCTTCCATTTGAACTGTCTTAGAAAGATTCTGAGGATCACCTGGCAGGATAAAGTATCAGACACTGAAGTCTTTGCTCGAGCTGAACTTCCAAGCATTCAAACTATGATTCAGAGACCATAACTACGATGGGCTGGCCATATTGTTTGAATGCAAAATGTATGTTTGCCAAAAAGATTATTTTATGGAGAACTCACATGGGACAGGTGATCACATGGTGGTCAGAAGCGATACAAGGACTCTCTTAAGGTCTCTCTCAAGAACTTTGGATTTGACTGTGCAACATGGGAGACACTGGCACAGGACCACTCAGCATGGCAATGTCCACATCAGAAAGGGTGCTGTGTTGTATGAGCAAGGCAGAATTGAGGCAGCACGAAGGAAATGTGAGATGCATAAATTTGGAGTAACCACCCCAAATATTCACACAGACTATCTGTGCCCAATCTGTGGTAGGACATTCCAAGCTCATAGCGGTCTGATCAGCCAGTCAAACACACTGAAACTTCACTTTATCATGGTGATGTCATTTTGGTCCCCATGGTTGTTGAAGGACAACAACCAACCATGACCATCAGCATCTAAGCATCTTTAGACCACTCAGCAGCTCAACTGAAACCAGGCCCACTGGACATTTTGTTTTCTAAGTTGAACTCACTCTCAGTTATTGTTTTTGGATGCTAAAATCTGTGGTCAGGCATCAATGGGGAAAGGCTGAACAAGTTGTGGTATGTGATTGTGATGGAATATGCACAGAAATGATGCACAGGATAGTTTCAGAAAAACCTGAGAAGATCTATATGAACTGATGTAAAGTGAAGTAAGGAGAAGCAGGAGAATGTTGTATACAGTAACAGCAATACCATAAAGATGACTAACTATGAATAATTTAGCTATTCTAACCAATACAGTGATCCACAGTAGTTCCAAAGGACGTGTGATAAAAAATGCTATTAATCTCCAGAGAAAGAACTGAAGAAATACCAGTGCAGAATGAAGCAGACCTTTTTCACTTTTTCTTAACAGTGCAATACAGAAATATGTTTTGCACATGTGTAATCTATATCATAATCCTTGCCTTCTTGGGGATGGGGAAGGAAAGGAGTTAGAGAATTTGGAACATAAATTTTTTTTAAATGAATGTTGAAATTGTTTTTACGTGTATTTGGAAAAAATAAAATATAAAAATTTTCACTTAAAAAACTCTGTGGGCAGGTTTACTGATACAAAAACACAGATCTGAATACCTGTTGGACAGTCATCCTGATAAGCCCTTTTGCAGCAGCTGCTACCATTCAGAGCAGGTAGACTGAGGGGTCCACCAATATTCACACTCAGACTCTACCCTCCAAGCAAGCTCAAAGCCTGTGTTCAATGGTGGGTCAACTGAGGAAGCTTGTCTTTAAGCCAAATGAAAGGTGATGTTCACCTGCTCCATTTCAGTCAGTCAACAAGATCTCCATCGTCTTTGACACAATTCTATCCATTACATCCAGTCATCTCAAATCTGTGCTCAGACCAAACACCTATGAGGCTCACTTCACAGCCCCTGCCACCTTTGCTCCTTCCCTGGATCTTTGCTACTGACCTGTCCCTGGGCTAAAGCAGACTTGCTTCTTCCCCTCTGTTAGATGCCCACCCCACCCCCAACCATAAGCTAATCCTACATGCAGGTTCCTGAAAGAAATTTCCAGCCCCTCATCTTGTCTCTCACATTACTCTCATTCAAGGTTCTCTATCTTTCCATGACACATCATGACCAGTCTGATGGCCAGACCAAGCATTTGAACCAAATCCTAAAACAATATCACCACTGTGCCTCTTGTCTACCTTCTAGATAATCAGGCCTCCCTCCTGCCCAAAGTAGAATTTTGTTATAAAGTATGGTTGACTAGCTAAAATGTTCCCTTCTATATAACCTGTGGCTTCTACTCCTTGCTTTTTCCTTTTACCTTTTGTCCCACAATCCCTAAAATCAGCATCTACCCTAGGGTGTGGGAGACTACCCAACCTTATCTGTATACATATGGCAGGGCAATTGGCAATGTAGTACCACTAGGGAGACTTGCATCTAAGAGGGTAGGTCCTATAAGCTCTACATCAACAGACCTACCTAGAAACAGGAAGAAAATATACATCCCTTCCCCATTACTCAGATGGGAGGTCTCATGAATACCTACTTGTCTACCAGCTGGGGTTACCTCCCTCACTCTGGTCACTCTCTAATCACTCCACATTCCATAGATCTTTTATTAGGCCAGGCTCATCTTGACCCCAGATTATATCCTTAAGTCATTGTCCACCATGGCAAATTAAGAGTGGGAAGGAAAAATACATTGTTCAGAGTGGAACTGTGGACGTGGCCAAAATGGGGATTGGTTTTGCTTAACTTCCCATATTTCTTAATGGAGTTTGAGTTTTCTTTTTTTTTCCCAAATGTGGGAGAAGATAGAAGGAAAAGCAATACATTTTTATTCACTGAAAAAGTGTTTTTGAACTAAGGAACCAAAATCACAGACATACATAATAAATTTTGATTAGTTGATTAAAAATGAATACATCATTCAGGATATCTTCAATTTGGGAGGATTGTAGGTTCATATCTAGTAGCTAGTGGACCATCTGGAGAGAACTGAAAAAATCAGGGTGCTAGTTTACAATGTACACACCCAAGAACTGGTGGAGACCTTTCACTAACAGGCCATAGCTTGGAGGTCTAGGGAAACATTTGGGGAGGGAAGGTAGATGGAGTTTAAGTACATTTTTTAGAGGTGTGCCTGAGTCAGGACATGGAAGATCTGGCTTATGTATGTAAGGATGGGAAAAGTAATCAACCAATGTGTCAGACACTAGGCAAGGCTCCCAAGACACAAAGGCAAAAAAAGAAACAGTCCCTGCTCACAAAGAACATACATTCTATTGAGGAGACAACACATATACGTAAAAGTGTATACAGAATAATACAAGGTAATTTTGGTGAGCAGGAGGAGAATCTGGAATGATAGAAGATGGCATTTGAGCTGAACTTTGAAGGAAAATAAGGGATTCCAAGAAATAGAGGTGAGAAGGAAGTGCACTCCAGGTACAAGACACAGCCAGTGCAAATGCATGGAAGCAGGCGATAAGAATGGTGAGGTAGGGGAAGGGTAGTTTTTAATAAATATTATCTCTTTTAATCATCAAGAAGGCAAGTTTGACATTACATGAAAGGTATAATGTATATAATAATTCTAGAAAGGTAGGTTCGGGCCAGGTTATGATGAGGTTTAAATATCAAATATAAATTTATATTTGATTCTAGAGGCATTCCAAAACCATAGGAGTTTATTGAATAAGAAAGTAACCTGGTCACACTTGTGCTTTAATGATATTACATGGCAACTGAATAAAGGAGAGATTGGGGAAGAAAGAGTCCAATTAAGAGGTTAGAAATCAGAAAGACTTGAACTCAAATCTGGCCCCAGACACTTCCTAGCTGTGTGACCCTGGGCAAGTCACTTAACTGCTGTTTGCCTCAGTGTCCTTATCTGTAAAATTAAATAATAGCACCTATTCCCAGGGTTGTTGTGCGAATCAAAGTAGATGTTTGTAAAACGCTTAGCATAGTGCCTGATACATGGTAAGTGCTATATAAATGTGAACTTTTATAGTTAGTCCAACATGAAATGATGAGAACCTGAATTAGGGTGGTGCCTGTGTGGGTAGAGAGAATAGAATAGATATGAGAGATGCTGAGAAGGTAGAAAAGGCAAGATCCGGCAACTGATATAACATGGGATGAAGGAAAGGGAGGAGTCAAAGATCATGCTAAGGTTGGGAACCCAGGTGATTGGAAGGATGGTAGTTATGCCTTCAATAGAAATGGGGAAGTTTGGAGGAGGGGTGGATTCGCAGGCAAAAATAATTAATTCTTAGCAGCTCTTATTGTGCTGGCAAAGAATTGGAAACTGAAGGGGATTCCCATCAATTGGGAATCACTGAACAAAGTATCGTGTTTGAATGCAAGGGAATACTATTGTGCTGCAAAAAATGATGAAGGGGATGTTTTCCAAGAAACCTGGGAAGACTTATATACAAAGTGAGGTGGGCAGAACCAAGACAACAGTCTATACAGTAACAGCAATATTGTAAGGAAAATCAACTGCAAAAACTTGGAAACTCAGATCAATACAGTAATATACCACAACTCTAAAGGACTCATGACAAAAATGTGATGAACCTCCAGAGAAAGAACTGACAGACTTAGTGAGGCATTTTGTTTTCCATTTACTTTTCTTGCCTTTTTTGTTGGAAGGTGACTCATGTTTTGAATGACTGTATATGTATAATGGCTATTGTATTTTTTGCTTTCTCAATAATTGGGGAAGGGTGCAGGGAGGGAGGGTATGTGAACCAGAAACTAAAAATAAAATTTAAATAAAAAAGATATAAAAAAAGACAATTTATGGGCTTTAATAACAGCTAGACTTGGAATCAAAAGGCTTTTCATTAAAGGTACACTTAATAGTCAATGTAGGGGAAAATAGTATGAACTCATGATGAATTAAAGAAAATCTGTCAAAATCTTGTGAACTCAATGCCAAATCATGTAAAACAAGTGATTACGGTAAAAGAAAGACATATTGCATATTTAAGTTTTCTGAAAGATGCAAAAAAGAGATAACTAGTTCTGTTTTGGACATGTTAAAAATACATAGGTGTCAGAAAAGATCAAAGCTTTGGGGAAATTGTTGTTTGAACCAAACAGTCAGATCCCTGACACTTGTACCTTACCTCCTGATCTGGTATGGACTTGTGTTATCATCCTCATTTTACAGATGAGGAAACTAAAGCAAACAGGTTGAGGGACTTGTCTAGGGTCATACATCTACAAGTATCTGAGATCCAGTGTGAATTCAGGTCTTTCTGACTCCAGGTCCAGTGCAATAACCTCCTAAATTGGCCTCTCCCCTCCCCTACTCTTATTACTGGTTTCCAATTTCTATCTCATGCATTTTGATTCTCTGAAAAAAAACCCTAATATCAATTAATGTTAATCTAATATTAGGCGCAAATTTACATTCTTAAGTGCATTTTTGGAATAAGGAATAGCTGTAAGAGAGATCTATAGAGCTGAGACAAGATCTAAGTGATACAGCTAGGTGGCACAGCGGATAGCGCAATGGGCCTTTAGAATCAGGAAGACCTGAGTTCAAATTTGTAAAACCCTGGGAAAACCACTTTGCCTCAGCCTCAATTTTCTCAACTGTGACCTGCAGGGTTGTTGTAAGAATCGAATGAGATAATTTTTGTTAAGCATCATGCCTGACACGTAATAGGTGCCTATTACCCTCCCCTTAGTCTATCTTATTTTAGAGATGAGGAAATTAAAGCTCTAAGTGAGGATGTGACTTGAGCTGGGAGTAGAAGTAGAACAAGGATGAGAGACAGAATCAAGAGATTAAAAAAAAACCCTCCTTGTAGCATATGGAAATAGATGATCTGGGTTTTCAAGAAATTTATCAGAATTTGTCTAAAGGAATGTTGCCTTTTTCAAATTAATACCCTTGGGAGGATTTACTGTTAGCCTAGGGATTCCGCTTTTGCTCAGAACATGTTTGGGACCTGTTCTTTGCCAATGACCTTCAGCACTAATTTATTATGGAAACAAAACCAGTTGCAAGACATTGTAACAATATCTTGTTTCTGATGACTCTGTCTGACTGCCACCTTATCAGCTCTTGTGCTAAATGGCTTTTATTTTAGCTTTGAAAAAATCAAATCCACCCAGAAAGGCTGAATATTTTGTCCCAACTGAGGCTGTTTCCAAGAATGGATCCTGGCTTTGAAGGTTATTCCAAAAGAGGAGTTCCACACATGTTTTGAGTGACGGAAATATCACTAGGAAAAGTACTAGAGACTAACTTTTTGTTTGTTTCATTAAAATGACCAATTATATAACTCTGTAGTCACATCTCCATCTACCAATTGGGCAGTAAGTAAGGATAACTTGGTTTCCCCCCTATTTTCACAAAGGTGTCATGAAGTTTAGAGACTCTTCTGATCTTGGGTTTCCATATTTCTTCCATATTTCTTAAACATGGGTGGTATCACCTCCCTTCAAGAATCACAGAACATTGCAGCTAGAAGAGACCTTTGAAGTGGTCTACTCTCACCATTTTCTAGATGAAGAAACTAAGGTCCAGGGAGGTACATTAATGTACCTTGGTTTAGATAGATAGCTGGAGGAAGCTAGATGGCGCAGTGGATAGAGCACTGGACCTGGAGTCAGGAAGTTGTTGCAGTTCAGTCATTTTCAGTCGTGTCTGATTCTTTGTGACCCCTTTGGGGCTTCCTTGGCAAAGCCAGTCCTAGAATCAGAAGGACTTGAGTTCAAATCTGGCCTCAGACACTGACTAGCAATGCAACTCTGGGCAAGTCACTTCACTCTATTTCCCTCAGTTTCCTCATCTATAAAATGGGTTGGAGAAGGAAATGGCAAACCATCTCAGTATCTCTGCCAGGAAAACCTCAAATGGGATCACAAAGAGTATAATACAGCTGAGAAAGGACTGAACTACACTGAACTGGCAAAGATACTGGCCACTACCACTAACAATCACATGTAAGGCACTCTGCTACAAACTGAGGTAAAGACATGGGAAAGTAATAGTTTATTCACTGATGTGGTTTAGAATCCACTGGGGGGAATACAACATGCACTTGAATAAACACAACACAAGGTGTAGTGGGATAGAACCAAAGGAAAAATACAAACAATGTGCTCTAGGAAAATTCAAGGAGAAAGAAAAGCCTTTTAGTTGATAGAGATTCTGGAAGGCTCTATGGTGGAGGGGACACCTTGGCTGAGCATTGAAAGAAGAGAAGGAATCTGGAATGCAGAGAGGAACATGTGTTCTCTACGAGGGATGGTCCATATGAAAGAATGGAGATGGGAGATGTCAGGTTGAATTTAGGAAATAGCTAATGATCCCGGTTGATTGGAACACAAGATATTTGAAAAAGACTAACGTGAAATGAGGCTATAAAGTCATTGGGAGCCAAAGTGGTGAGAACCTTGAATGACAGGTTAAGGAATTTGGATTTTGTCCTATGGGCAAAAGGGTTTGGTAAGTACTTAGTATGGCCATATCTATGCACTAGGAAAATCACCTCAGTAGTTTTGTAGAAGGATGGATTGGAGGGAGAGAAAATGTCAATAGGAGACCAGTTGAGACATTTCTCAACAGACCCGAACAAGAGTATCTCTCAGATGTATCCAAGCATATGTTCTCTTTCTCTCTCTCCCTCTCTCTCTCTTTCTGTCTTGATACATACATACATACACACACACATATACATGTTCAGATGTTCACATGGATATCTGTGCCTGACCTGTGGTAGAGCATTCTAAGTTCATATTGGTCTGATCAGCTACAGTTGGGCACACTGTAACTTGACTCTAACATGGTGATGTCATTTTCATCCGCTTCAAAAATGAAGGACAACAACCGTGTGTGTGTGTGTGTGTGTGTAATCATAATGCTTCTTTCCACAACTGCCTCTAAGAAAAGTCTCAGAATATAGATTGTAATGTCTAGTTCACCACTGATGCGGATCAAAGGATACCATACGCGTCCTTAAGGTACAATGAATATGCTTAATGCAGGACAGTTTTTATTCCACCCTACAGAAAATGAAGAATACACATGAAGGTTGCACTGTAGCTCATAAATTGTCAATATAATTCTCCCTCTTTTGGTGAATATTCACTAGTACATATCCCCAGATTTATAGTACTGCATTGTGATTTTAAATCCTCTGGGAAAGGAACTGAACTTGCGATTGCTAGATAGGTATTCTCCCCCTCCCTGACATTCTGTGAGTCTCACTTCTCTCTAAAGACTCAGTTGGCACCCAATCTTAAAATTCTAACCTGAGGACTTGGACCATGGCAGCTTAGTGGTGCAGAGAGTTTGGAGTTAGACATTGGAGATCATTAGAATCCTGCCTCCATCACTATTTGCTGGCCACGCCCCCAGCCATATCCAAGCTGTTGCCTAGGCTTGTCGACTTTGTCTTTACATTTCTCAAATACTCCCCCTTCTCTTCTCTGACATTGCCACCATTCAAGTGCATGCCCTCATCACCTCACATCTTGTTTACTACAACAGCCAGCTGGTGGGTCTGCCTTTCTCAAGTCTCTCCCTCCTCCAGTTCCTCCATTCAGCCACTAAAGCACTAAAGTTATGTTCCTAAACCCCAAGTCTGATCATGTCACCCCCTTACTCAATAAACTCCAGTGGCTCCCTATTGCCTCCAGAATCAAATACAGAATTCTCTGTTTGGCATTCAAAGTCCTGCATAACCTAGTCTTCTCTTCCCTTTCCAGTCTTTTTACACCCTGCTCCTCAATATGTGTTCTTCAATCTAGTGATGCTGTCCTGTTCTATGAAAAGATACCCCATCTCTCAATTCTGGGCATTTTCTCTGACTTCTCCCATGCTTGGAATATTCTTTCTCCTCAGTTCCAACTACTGACCTCCCTGGCTTCCTTTAAGTCCCAACTAAAATCCCACCTTGTACAAGAAGCCTTCCCCAATCTCTTAATTCCAGTTCCTTCCTAATGGGGTGATGGGACCTATACCCCTAAAAGGAAAAGACCATGTCTTTGAAAGCAACCCAATCCCTGAATTTTCCCACATTTCAGCAGCCCAGATCGCTGGCATCTGGCCCAGCCCAGCCCAACTAGATACTTAACAATCTTTTACAATGCTGGCCCACCCTGATTATTTTATCCTTTTCACTATTGCACCTGACTCACCCAGGCTATTTACTACTCCTTAATCCCATCCAGATCTTTTCACTGTCCCTTTTTTGTATATAAGTATCAGTCTCACCCCTATTAAGTTACAGATTCATTAGGAATCTTGCCCCCCTACTGGCATTACAGTGAGCCATACTACTTTGAATGAAAGAAGGCTTGGGTGCTTGAATCCTTTCCAGGCAGACTGGTCCTGTACCCTGAAATCTCAGAGTTCCCATTACCCCAAACAGCATCATTCCCTCCATTAATTATTTTCTATTTATCCGTATGGAGTTTGCATTGCATATATTTGTTTGCATATTTTCTCCCCCACTGGATTGTAAACTCCTTGAGGCCGTCATTTTGCCTCTTTTTGTATCCCCAGAGCTTGGTATTGGCACATGGTAGGCACTTAATAAATTGATTGATTCCACTCTAGATACTGTGACAGCCCCAGATCATCACTCCTGTTCTGTATTCCGCTGCTGGTCTTAACTCCCTGTCCTGTGTTCCTTCTTTTTGGCATCTAGTTCTTTTACTTACTTTTCCTTTTCCCCATTCACTTTTATTATCGCCCAGAAAATGTGGTTTTTAGGAGCCCTGTGCCTTGTCCACATGGGCTTTACCTAGCAGTTTATTAGGCTCACACTTTGAGATGGCTATGGATTGGTGCTCAAGTTAAGTGCCAAGGCTCCAGAGCCATAAAAACTAGTAAATAAATCATTCCCAGCGCTCATTAATTCTAACCATTGTAAATTAAAAGACAACTGGGCAGAAGGCCTAGAAATGGGGAATTCGAGCTTTGCCTAACATTTTCTTTAGTTCTGGCCAATCATTAATGATTCCATTTGCCTGTAGAAAAGAAAAATAAAACTCCCTGACCTCATAGATAGAGGCTTAATATTGACTATGATGGTGATGGCTAAGTGGTGAAACAGATAGAGCAATGAGCTTGGATTTAGACACTTCTTGAGTTCACATCTGACTTCACACTTATTATCTGTTCGACCCTGGGCAAGTCACTTAACCCTGTTTGCCTCTGTTTCCTCATCTGTAAAATGAACTGGAGAAGGAAAAGGCAAACCACTCCAGTATTTTTGCCAAGAAATCCCAAAATGGGGTCATGAAGAGCTGGACAGGACTAAAACATCTCACCATTAACATTGACTAGAACTGGATTGCCTGGTTAACAGTTGTGGAGTATTTAAAAAGTTGTCAACGAGCAGTGGATAGAGTGTGGAGTTAGAGTCAGGAAAACCTGAGTTCAAATCCTGTCTCAGACACTTACAGGTGGTATGACAGTGGACAAGTCACTCTCAGCCTTAGTTTTCTTATCTGTAAAACAATAATAACAGTACTTACCTCACATAATTGCTCTGAGAACCAAATGAGACAATGAATAAAGCACTTTGTAAACCTCAATATGCTACGTAAATGCTATTAGTTTTATTATTATTAGCTGCTGTTGTTGTATAGTTTATGTCCAACTCTTCATGACCCCATTTAGGGTTTTCTTGGCAAAGAAAGATACTGGAGTGATTTGCCATTTCCTTCTCCAGCTCATTTTACAGATGAGGAAACTGAGGCAAACAGGTTTAAGTGCCTTGCTCAGGGTCACACAGCTAGTAAGTACTGGGACCAGATTTGAACTCAGGAAGATGAATCTTCTTGATTCTAAATAAACCCAATGTTCTATCCATTATGCCACCTAGTATTTCAATAGAACTTATCAATAGGGAGAAAATCCTAACCTTACAAATACAAGTTATTTTTCTCCTCTCACAATGGTTGATCCTTGACTTTTCATAGGATCACAGATTCAGTCATGAGAATGTTAAAGCTGGAAAGGACCTTAGAAATAATTTTTAACCTACTAGTTAAAAGAGTCCCAGAGAAGTTCTTTGTGAAAGGTCACACTGTAACTTAGCAGCAGAGCCAAGGATTAGAGCCCAGGTGTTCAGAACTCTATGCATGCTTCTCTTTGCACTACATCACATAAACTCTTATGTCATCTGCATTTCACTATTGCCCTACTGAGATGGGTCTTCAATCCCACTGATATGGGTACTTGTGGGTATTTCCTTCAACAGGGTAGATCTCAATTACCCAAGTCCTCTCATCACATGTAGCCCATCTTCTCTCTTGT
Organism: Bettongia penicillata ogilbyi; assembly: GCA_023548195.1. Classification (NCBI taxonomy): domain Eukaryota; kingdom Metazoa; phylum Chordata; class Mammalia; order Diprotodontia; family Potoroidae; genus Bettongia; species Bettongia penicillata. The sequence continues at coordinate 1,987,416 of JAJHZJ010000100.1, forward strand.
CCTGTAGGGCGACTGATTTCTATACCCCATTTCCTGTATTTCTTATTTCCCAGTTGTATGCAAAAACAATTCTCGACATTATTCCTAAAATTTTGAGTACCAACTTATCTTCCTCCCCTCCTGCCCCACCCATCCCCACTAAGAAGGCAAGCAATTCAACATAGGTTATACCTGTATAGTTTTGCAAAAGACTTCCATAATAATCATGTTGTGTAAGATTGACTATATTTCTCTCCATCCTATCCTGCCCCCCATTTATTCTATTCTTCTTTTGACCTTGTTCCCTCCCCAAAAGGGTTTACTTCTAATTGTTTCCTCCTATCACCCCCCACCCCACTTGTGCCCTTCTCCCCTACTTTCCTGTAATGTAAGATAAATTTTCATACCAAATTGAGTGAGCATGTTACTCTCTCCTTAAGCTAAAAGTGAAAAGAGTAAGCTTCACTTTTTCCCTCTTACCTTCCCCTTTTTCTCCTCCATTGAAAAAGTTTTTCATGCCTCCTTTATGAGAGATAATTTGCCCCATTCCATTTCTTCCTTTCTTCTCTCAATATATTCCTCTCTCACCCCTTAATGTTTTTTAGATATCATCCCTTATTCACCTCACCCTGTGCTCTCTGTATATGTGTATGTGTGTATGTGTGTGTGTGTGTATGTGTGTGATACCTCCAACTACCCAAATATTGAGAAATATCTCAAGAGTTACAAATACTATCTGTCCATGTAGGAATGTAAACAGTTGAACTTTAGTAAGTCCCTTGTGATTTCTCTTTCCTGTTCACCTTTTCATGCTTCTCTTGATTCTTGTTTTTGAAAGTCAAATTTTCTCTTCAGTTCTAATCTTTTCATCAAGAATGCTTGAAAGTCCTCTGTTTCATTGAATCACCATTTTTTCCATTGAAGTATTATACTCAGTTTTGCTGGGTGATTCTTGGTTTTAATCCCAGTTCCTTTGACTTCAGGAATATCATATTCCAAGCCCTTAGATCCCTTAATGTAGAAGCTGCCAGATCCTGTGTTATCCTGATTGTATTTCCACAATACTCAAATTGTTTCTTTCTAGCTGCTTGCAATACTTTCTCCTTGAAATGGGAACTCTGGAATTTGGCTACAATATTCCTAGGAGTTTCTCTTTTCAGATCTCTTTCAGGAGGTGATCTATGGATTCTTTCAATATTTATTTTGCCCTCTGGTTCTAGAATATCAGGGCAGTTTTCCTTTATAATTTCATGAAAGATGATGTCTAGGCTCTTTTTTTGATCATGCTTTCAGGTAGTCCCATAATTTTTAAATTGTCTCTCCTGGATCTATTTTCCAGGTCAGTTGTTTTTCCAATGAGATATGTCACATTATCTTCCATTTTTTCATTCTTTTGGTTTTGTTTTGCAATTTCTTGGTTTCTCATAAAGTCATTAGCTTCCATCTATTCCATTCTAATTTTTAAAGAACTATTTTCTTCAGTGAGCTTTTGAACCTCCTTTTCCATTTGGCTAATTCTGCTTTTTAAAGCATTCTTCTCCTCATTGGCTTTTTGAATCTCTTTTGCCAATTGAGTTAGCCTATTTTTAAAGGTGTTGTTTTCTTCAGCATTTTTTTTTTACTCTCTTTTAGCAAGCTATTGACTCACTTCTCAAGCTCTTTCATGGCCTGAGACCATTGAATATTTATATTGATGGTATTGGATGCAGAAGCCTTGACTAGCTCTGACAATACGGATTATTCTTCTTCATCCAAAAGGGTGGAAGAAAATACCTGTTCACCAAGAAAGTAACCTTTTATAGTCTTATTTTTTCCCCCTTTTTTGAGCATTTTCCCAGCCAGTTACTTGACTTTTGAATCCTTTGTCAAGAGAAGGGTATACTCTGGGGACCTGAAAGTTCTCAGTTCCTCCAAGGTGGCACAATCAAGAGAGAGGAGTTTACCCCCAGCCAGGCTCACAGCTGAGATTCAGATCAGCTGCTCAATTCCCCCAGGGGCATTAGGCTGAGGGCTCCACAAATGGATGTTGCTGCTCCACACCACCACTGCTGCCACGGCAGCCTGGGGCTGGGGCTAGGGGAGGACCCTGTTCCCTTGTCACTGAGGTGAAAAAGTTTTTTCACTGACCTTTGAAGCTGCCTTTGGTGCTTGTGGGCTAAGGGATCTGAGAACCACCACTGCTGCTGAGGATTCCGCTCCTGATGCCTGCTCCAGCCCTGCTCCTCCCAGTACCAGTGGCCAAGGCTGGGTTATGCTCCATGCCCCATGGGATAGACCTTTCTTGTCAGTCTTCCAGGCTGCCTTGGGCTGGAAATCTCTTTCACTCTGTTGTTCTGTGGTTTCTGCTGCTCTAGAATTTGTTAAGAGTTATTTTTTACAGGTATTTTATGGCTGTGGGGGAAGAACTAGAGTATGTGTGTTTCTCTACCCTGCCATCTTGGCTCTGCCCCTCCACATGTAGCCCTTTTTCCATGTTTTCCTAATGGTGGAAGGGGCCCAATCAACATGCTAGGGTCCATCCTTTAGATATAGAAATATACTAATACATGTCTAACTGGAAAGGCCATTAGAAGTCATCTGGTCCAATCCCCTTCTCTGATGAGGAAACTAGTCAAAGAGAGGTTAAGTGAAGTGACTAAGTTCACAGGTCCACTGGTTCCCTTTCCACATCACTTAACCCTTAGTCTCACTACATGACCAGCCCACTTTCTGGTTTGGTTACATAGATCTGTCTGGTGATATCCTTCAGCTGCATTTCATGGAACAGAAAGTACATAAACAGATTCCATTTGGGTGAGATTTAAACAGAAAATGGAATGTTCAATTTGGAGTTTAGCAAAGGCATCAAGCTAAAGAAAGGGTATTGTCTAAAGTAGGGTTCATAACCTGTGGTCTATGAAGTCTTTGAAATTCATAACTATATTTACAATCTCACATATTTTATTTTATGCACTTCAAACGTTGCTCTAAGAAGGGATCCATGAGTTTCACCAGGGGTGCCATTCAGCCTCTAGAAAGCCAACGGTTAAATTTTCTCGATAAGTGTTTCCACCTCAAAATCAAAAAAAGCTACAAATCAGGTCTTGATTTATCATCTTGCTGGCTGTCCAGGTAAGAAAGTAATAGAAAAAATGTTAATAATTCAGATGAAACTTAACAGTGTGTCTAACAGTGCATTTCTTTTTCCTGGAGAGCTGTTGCTAAACATTATGAGCGCACAGCTGGAAATCCATGACATAAGAAAGGTTAAGAATCCCTGGAGTCTTTCCCAAAAGAGGAAAAGAATCAAGGGACTGAGATCTTATTTTGGGAACTGGAGTAGCCAAGAAACAGATGATGGGACAGAGAGAAATCTCTCTAGTGATACCGTCAGGGAAAGTGAGTGATTGTGATTAAGCGACAGAGTGGGAAGGGAGTCATTGGGCTGCTGGATAGCTAGATGGTGCAGTGGGAAGTCAAAAAGACCTAAGTTTAAGTCCAGCCTCAGATTTACCAGTTGGGTGACCCTAGGCAAGTCATTTCACACTGCTTGCCTGGTTTCCTCATCTGTAAAATGAGCAGGAAGAGGAATTGGCCAAGTATATTTGCCAAGAAAAACCCAAATGGGGTCACGAAGAGTTGGACATGACTGAAAAAAAAGGACTGAACAACATCGGGGAAGAATTTGACGAAGGTGTGAGGAAAACATTTTGTAAATCCAAAGTGTAATAGGTGCTCTTAAGAGAGAAGCTGGTCTAAACAAGTGAACTCAAGGGGAATTTCTGCAGCTCACTGCTAACTCAGTGGCACCCTTCTCTTCTGTAGAGTACAGAACTTAACTACATTGGGAAAAAGAGTCCATAAGAGGGGGAATATGCAGAGTTGAAGAGCCCATGACTCAGAAAATGGAATGAACAGAAATAGAATGTGGCAGTGACTAATACCAGACTAGAAAGCTTAGGGCTTTGAAAAATCCCCAGCAGGGATTGTGAGCCAGAACTGATGCACAGACAAGGCCCCAGGGGTGTGGCTCCGATTGTAATAACAGTCATGATACCTGATCTCTCTACACTTTTTACTCCAGAAGATTATGATTTCATCAGTATGGATGTTCTTTTCCACCTAGGTAGGTTATAACCTCTCTGTGCCTTCATGATTGCTGTGCACCAAAAACATTATCACCCTGGTGACCAATTAATAAATGAGCTATTCTGAGTTAGGCTAGTCCTCCAGGAATGGATATAGGGTCAGGTCATCTAGCAGACCTGTGTATATGAAGCCTTTCCAGTCCTATAGGACTTGCCATATATAGCTTTTGCTTCACTAACCTTTGCTTCCAAAACCTCATGCATTCTGGGATGAAGCATGAGAAGATTTGGGGTTCTGAAGTCATAGGATCTGTGTTTAAAGCCTGTCTCTGAAGAAGATACATGGCTTTGGGCAAGTCACTTAAACCTCCCTTGGTTTTCTCATCTGTAAAATGAAGCAGTTAAACCTCCAGAGACCTCTCAATCTTGGGAGTTACATTTATATAGAGTAGGTGGCCTTATCTTTTTGTGTGTTATGGACTGTTTTGGCATCCTGGTGAAATCTACAGATCCCTTCTCAAAAATAATATTTTTAAATAATTGAAAGAAAATTTCAATGAGAAATTAGAGAAATTAACAATGTATTTTTTTTAACATCCAAGTTAAGGGATACCCTGAAATCTATCCAGAGATAAGAACCACTGATATAAGGCTTTTAGGTGTATAGATATTTAGACATAGACTTTATAAAAAATAGATCAACAAATATTTAGTAAGCACTTAACCATTTGCCCCCTAGGTGGCTCAGTGGAAAGAGTACTAGATCTGAAGTCAGGAGACTTCTCTTCATAAGTTCAAATCTGGACTCAGATACGTACTAGTCTGTGTGACCCTGGGCAAGTCATTTAACCCTGTTTGCCTCAGTTTCCTCATCTATAAAAATGAGCTGGAGAAGGAAATGACAAACTGCTCTAGTATCCTTGCCAAGAAAATTCCAAATGTAATCATGAAGAGTCAGGACTGAACAGTAAAAAAAAGTAAGGCTTTTAAACTTATTTAATAATGATAATGACAGCTACCATTTGCATAGCACCTGTGCTGAGCACATTACAAATATTCTCTCATATTATTTCAACCCTAGGAGGTAAGTGATATTATCCCCTTTTTTACAGATGAGGAAACGGAGGCAAAGAGAAGTTAGTTCTCTAAGGTCATAAAGCTAGCAAGTGTCTTAGGTCATATTTGAATTGAGGTCTTCCTGACTCCAGGCTCAGCAATCTATCTACCACGCCATCCATCTGCATATGGCTTTATTTTATTCTGTCCCTGCGAGGCAGGCAGGACAGGCTGCATTATTATTTCTGTTTGGCAGGTGAGGCAAGGGAGGATAACAATTGCAGAGCAGGGCCTAGAATCCAGGTCTCTTGACCACAAGTCTGCCTCTATCATTAGAACCGAAACAAAGCCCCAGACTTGATGATTGCGTCTGTCCTCGCGGGACCTCCCAGACCGGGTGCTCCGGCGTAGTTGGGTGACTTACAGACCGGGGAGGCTGCGGGCGCGGGGGCAGTTTAGTGATCTCGGACAATACCCGCGGACGCGTGGAGATTAAAGTTTACATGGCATTGTGCGCAGCTTCTTGGCACGGCGCCACCGTGGTAGCAGTCAGTAGTCAGGTCCTCGGATCTCTATCTCCGACACCGAGCTCGGGCACGGCGGGGCGGGGGCTGGAGAATCTCTCACCCACTCCGGGGGCGGGGCTGGGTCTGGGGAGGGAGGCGAGCTGGGGAAGCGGAGCGGGTCGGGGGAGAGGGCGCGTCCCCGGAGCGGAGGGGGCGTGTCTCTGCGGCAGCCGGACCAATGGCGGCTCAGGGGGCGCGGCGGGCGGGCGCGGGGGGGGGAGGCGGGGAGCTCCAGCTCTCGCCGCGGCGGTGGCAGCGCTCGCGAACAAAGAGCAGGCGGTGGGGAGGCGAGGAGCGCGGAGAGCGCCGGGAGGGCGGCGCTGCACGTCGGGGGCGCTTCGGCGGCTGGCTCGGTGGCAGAGCCGGCGATGCGGGAAGCGGGCGGAACGCCGGCCGGGCAGCGGGGGACCCTGGCCGCCTAACCCTCCCTGCGTCTGGAGGCGGATGGCAGCCGGGGCCCCACGCGGCTGAGCCTAGAGCCCAGGCCGGGGAGCCGGGGAGAAGGAGGAAGAGGAGGGAGGCCGGGAGAGGCGGCCGCGAGCCAGGCAGCTCCCCCCACTTTTTTCCCAGTCCCCCGCCCCCCGCCTCGCCATCCACCCCCACCCCCGGGGATCCCCGCGGACAGCCGGGCCCATGGCCGGGGTCAGCTACTCCGCGCCCTGGTGGGTGAATCTCTTGCACCGGTTGCCCCATTTCAACCTGCAGTGGGAGACGACGAGCAGCCAGTTCCGGCCCGAGGACACGGAATACCAGCAGGTGAGTGGCACCTCCCCACCCCCACGGGTGTCCGTGTTCGTGCGGGGGTGGCTGGGCAGCCTCCCACGGCGGGGTGGGGAGGCTGGGACGGACAGAGGGCTGCGGGGAACTCTTCCATTTTAGCTACTTTGGGGTAGGGAGGGATATTGCAATCGGTTCCTCTTACCCAGAGCGGGGCCTTTCCAGGGGATACGGTTAATGGGCATTGGTGGGGAAGGGGCTCTAGAATCTGGTTGGTAAACACAGGATAGAAAAATTCCCCTGGTCCAGTATTAGGGATCATAGTTTAATGCAGAGCTTGGGGGCATTTCGGCAAGATGAAAATATGCCTCATTCCATCTCATTTCTCTCTCCATACCTCTCATCTCTTTCTCCATAGTCCACCTCCCTCCCACCCACCCTCACCTCCCCACCACGGGAGAGGTCCCTTTCCGGAGGGCTTGAAAAGGAACTATGTGCCAGCTGTTTCAGGGATCTCCTCTGAGCCTCCCCCAGCATCCTCCCCCTCCGCCCCCCCCGGATTTGGACTCCAGCAGGTGGATTACCCTTCCCTACCCCCCAACCCAAGGTACCAGAACTCTTGGACACGATCCCCTTCTTGTGGTTGTGGGACTTGCGCTTTCTGCCTGGGACTGTGATGAGGACAACCTCTAATCAGTGTAAACAAAGTGTTCTGGCAGAAGAAGAGAGAGATAAAAGGTAACAGTTAAAGCTATGTGAGAACCTGGTCTCAGCAGAAGCGCCTCTGTCTCTTGGCCTGATTTTAACACTGACCAGCTGTCTCCTTGAAATCACTGTAGGGTTCCTGGGGCCCTGTCTCTTCTCAGGGCTGGGAAGGAACTGCAGTGATTTGTGCTGGCTTATTGAGCTGTGTTCCTTCCTTGGTTGATCACCATTTTTTCCTTCTTGAGCATTCTTATACAAGATGCAGAAGTGGCTTGCATAGATAAACCATGGGGCCTAGTGGTGGTTCTAGACTGATGGTGAATTCCACCTTTATCTCTAGGGACAGAACAAAGTTATCCTAAAGTCTCTCAGGTGCCAGTTTCTTTGCCCACCCTTTGGACCTGAGGTTTGGCTGGTCTTGCACCCAGGACAAACCTTGAGTTTATCATTGACCCAATCCCAGGAGCTCAAGTGACTTTTCCTTTGCAAAGCCAACTTTTTTCCCCCTTGCAAGTGAAGTGTCCAATGGGGAGCGGGAGGTTGGGATTTCTTTCTTGAAGACAGTTGTGTTCACATTTGTTCATGGTATCCAATTCCAGTAGCTCTGCAGTGTCTGATTACCTGGGAGGTTAAGGCCACTCTGGATTTTATCGAGTATTTCTTGTAGGGTCATCTCACTGGGGAGTCACCATCTCCTCTGGGTCTTGTGTTGGTTAGTTAGTATGGTAGGTAGCCTGGCATGTAATAGATGTTTAATAAATGTTGAGTGATTGATTGTACCTTTCCTTATGGGGATTATTGATCAGTTTCATGGACTTGTTTTTGGGGAGAGGTCTTTAAAATCAGCTGGACATCTTTCTTGTCCTTAGCAGTATACACACCAGTCAATTGCTGTCCTTTCTTCCCTGGCTAGAGTTCAGGGATCTATGGTGGAGAGACTGACAGGCATCCATCCAGGAGGTGGGCCTGCCTTGTGTACTCACAGCGGCCATACTACTTGTGGGCTGTGTGTGGTTTGTGGTTAGTCAGGAAAGTTGGCAGTAATGCTGATAAACTTAGGGCCCAGCCAGCCTCCCTTGTTTCAGGGAGCTGCTTGTTTGGCCTCTCATAGGAATCCCTGTTTTCCGTTGTTCTGGTCTCTGGACTAGATTTGAGAAACATTACAATCCCCTTACCTCATTCTCCATTCTCTTTGCAAGTGCTGACATATTCTTTCTTGCCTTTTCCCTTCTGAAAAAAAATTACTTTGCTTTTATAGATAGCTTTTGGTTTTATATCATCACTTCTTAATATATTTCTCCTACTCGCTCTCCCCATAAGTCAGTTCATCAAAACCAATAAGCACATTAACTGTTTGATGGTATATGCAATATTCCCCACCCATATGTCCTCACTTCTGCCACGAAGAGAGGTAGATACATTTTTTTTTTCCAATTTCTTTTTCTGGGTCCTGCCACTTCTTTTAAATGCATGAGATTGTAGAGTTCGATCTGGAAGAGCGAAAACTGTGCTAATGAGTGAGAAGCACAGTCAGAATTTGAACCCAGGCCCTATAACTCCCAAGTCCTATGCTCTTTATATAGTACCATGTTGCCTCAGAGTTAACCATTAAATAATTTTAAATGTTAAAATGTTGATGGAGAACTGAGCCTGGAGTCAGGAAGACCTGCGTTCAAATGTGGCCTCAGACATTTACTAGCTGTATGACTCTGGGCAAATCACTTAACCTCTCTGCCTCAATTTCTTCAGCTATAGTACCTACCTTCTAGGGTTGTTTTGAGGATTAATTGGGGTAATATTTGTAAAACACTTAGCACAGTGCCTGACATTATAGTAGGTGCTTAATAAATGCTTGTTTCCTTCCTTTCCCTCCTCTTTTCTCCTTTTTTCTCTTCCTCTGCTCTAAATCACAGCCTCATAGAATTACAGAATGCTAGAATTGCAAAGGCCCCAGGAGATCTTAAGTCTAATGCCCTCATTAAACAAGAGAGGTAAACTGAGGCCTTGAAATTCCTAGACAGAGGCTCTCCCTTGGTGAGACCTTAGGGTTTGAGCACATGTTAATTTCTTTCTTATTTTAATATTGGCAACTTTAAGGCTATTGGCTCTGCTTTGTGTGAATTGAGGGTGGGTGGGGGTGGTTTCCTACTTAGAGAGGGTAAGGGGCTGGTGCTGAGAGGAATGAATGAGTGAAAGGATTGGAGAGAAACTGGGCTATCTTGGGGATTCCTTCACTTGACACTGGAGCAGTCAGCTGAACTCTAGTAAAACAGTTATAAACAAAAGAAGGAAGGACATTATTTAAATTTAGTAATGCTAGCATGGCAAGGGAAATGGTTCCCTGACTTCTGGGGAGTTGAAAGTTTGACTTAGTTTGTCCAATCTTGGGAATCCATGTATATTCTGAGAAAATGGTCATCTGAGGCTTGGGATGCAGCTGGTGGCCAAGGAGGTAGGATTTCATACAGAGGGACTTGGCCGAACTGAGAAGGCTGTACTGGTGCATGTCAGGCTTGTGGCAAATGTCCCATTGAACAAAGAATCTTCATTGTGGTACCCACTCACCTCAGAAGAGGGCTTTACAAAGAATGGCCTTCAGTGCTTGACTGGGGTATTTGAGACTCTCTTAGGGAGGGAGTTGCATCATCTGTTGTGTGTGGTTTATGGGTGCTTTTCTTTCTTATGAGGAGGCCTGATTAGTATCTCCTCTGCCTAGAGACAGTTGTATGGGGTTGTGTGCCCCCGTGGGCCACTGGGGGCAGCTGCTTTTGTCCGAAGTGTCCAGGGGAGAACACTACTCATGATGGTAGCTGAATTCCAGGGTCAGAGGTCCTGAGAGGTGGTTGTTAGAGTGGTGGTAGGTGGGTGGGTGGGATGAAAGCTCTGAATGTGTGGCTTGGGCCTTTGGCTGACTCTGTGCGTGTATGTATGTAGGTATGTATGTGTGCATGCAGGCATGGGTACATGTGTGTCCAGCTCTCTTCACCTGCTTATTTCAGTCAACACCTCCTCTAAGGACCAATGTTCTTCGAAGTTGAGTCAACTTTAGGGGAATAGGGGTTGTTATATATACTTAGGCATCTCCTGAAGCGTCACTGCTCCGCTCTTCTACACAATCCTGCATTGGTCTTTGGTCCAGACTCAGTCTTTTTTGCAGTAGGTTATGGGTACAGGCTCTGGGAGAGGAGGGCAGTTGGGAGCTATGCCCAAGCCTCAGCGACCAGGCTAGATGATGAAGTCAAGGAGGGTGTCTGGATGACAGGTTCTAGCCCCTCCTTGCCTCTGGGAGTACCAGTGTGGGCCCTGATGTTGAAGCACTTCCTGGTCCTGGCTGCATCCTCTCCCAGAAGAGAGGGAGTTGTATCTGGAGATGGGAACTGACTTCATCTGAGTCGTACTGCAGTGCTCAGCTAAGAGTTCTCATTGTTTGGGGAGAGATAAGCCTGAGTGAGGAGGGAGGGAATGGGGAAGCCAGCCGGTGGAAGAAGCTTATCCTTTCTATTTTTTCATCTCAGGAAGGCTTTCTGCCTCTCTTTTCTAGGGTTGGGGGCAGGCTGAGCAGTCTGTGGAGGCAATGGGACTGTGAAGGCTTTCACTCCACTCCACTCACTGTTCCCTGAACAGATTCCTCCTTGTGCCATCTTCCATCTTAGCTTAGAGACCTAGGGGAGGCAGGGAAAAAAGTTTTGAATTTGGAGTGCTCAACTTGAAATCATAGGATCTTATTTGAATTTCAACCATGTGGCTTACTATCTGTGTGACCTTGGTCAAGTCACTGACCTCTGTGGGATTTAGTTTCTTCAGCTGTTAAAAAAAAAAGCTAAGGCACTTGAACTATATTATCCCCTAAAGGTACTTTTATGATTCTGTGACCTTATATGAACATTTTACTGTAAATTGGTTGTATTTCTTTTCTTAGAACCAATCTCACAATTTGGTAGGAAGGAATAAAGTCTCTTATTTCATTTTACAGTTAAAGGAATTTTAGTCATGAACAAGCAGGTGGAGGAGGTATTTTTCTTTTTCTTTAGGGCCAATCTGTACTGAAATTAGATTCCTCTACCAAGTTAGGCAGGCGTCCTTTCTTGTTTACTGGCATAAAGAGGATTCTCCTGAGTCTGCTGTTGCATTTGCAGATGGTGGAGCATCAGGAGTGGGACTTGGTTCTCTGTTACTCTGTAGAATACACAGGTCCTCATTGGGTACCTCTGGGATATGCTTAAGACCGTCTATTGTCAGTGACTGGTGTTGGAATTTTGAGATTTCATACCCAGTCCCAGATTTCCCTAAAAGATATGAAGGCCTTTTTTATCCCCAGCCCCTCGTAAAATACCTGTCACACAGTAAATGCTTATTGCTTGATCGAGACCTGAGGCTATGACTCAAGGCTTAGAGTCTCAGGTCCTCTTGTCATGGCTTGAACCAGTGTGTCTCAGAGACTTTGCCTGTCCTTGGAGAAGCAATACTGTGGGAAGTGTGGATGTGAGGAAGGGTGATAGAGGCGGTGTCTTCTTGGTTCTTAGGTCCTGTTTCTCTTGAATTTCCTATGGCCCTAGTCCAGGGTTGGGGAATCTATGGCCTTGAGTCCACATGTGGCTCTCTAGGTCTTCAAGTGTGGCCTTCTGATTGAATCCAAATTATGGGGATTTATTCTGTGAAGTTTGGATTCAGTCAAAGGACTATACTTGAGAACCTAGAGGGCTACATATGGCCTTGAGGCTGCAAGTTCCCCACCCCTGCTGTAGTCACTTTCCCCCACTTAAAAACTACCTCCTACCATGGTCTGTGTATAATTTAAATACCTAACTGGGTAAAGCTTTTATCCCATAGAATCTGACCAAATATGCCTACATCTTTGAATATTAGAGCTATCAGGGACTTGAGAGATCATCTCATCTAACCATTTCATTTTATAGATAGGGAAACAGACCCAAAAATGATTTGCCCAGATTTATACAGCTGGCAAGTGGTAGAACCAGGGCCAAGACACTGATCTTTGATTCCTAAGCCCTCACTCTGTCTCTGACTCTGTTTCTGCCTCTCATTTATTGACGCATTTTGTTTTTTACAACAGATTTTCAAATATAGTCCATCACTTTTGCTCCCAATAACTACAAACCATTTTTTTTTTGCAGAATGTTAAAGTCTACACCCCTAATTCCCTACCCCTCTGCTAAAAGGAAAGAAATGAATTTCATTATCTGTTCAGTGGTACTAAGATCGGTCATTGCGATTAATCAGAATTCATTTACCTTTTAGTATTTTATTTTCCAGCCCTTCGTGCCTCTCCTGGGATATTCTTTGACAATGTGTTTCTTTGTATCTCTTTTTAGACAGTTGGATACTTAATAAATGCTTTTAGAGAATACTGAGTATCTTTCCTCAATCTTTAGAGTTCTTATTTTCTATGTCTTACATTTTGATCTTGATGGTGCCTTGCCTGCCCCATTCTCTAATTTTAAAATGTGTTCCTCTTGTCTTCTTTTTCTCTAACTAGATTGTAAACTCCTTAAAGGCAGGGACAGAGGCTGTATGTATTGCAGTGCCTAGCTTGGGGCACAATGTAGGACTCAGTGTGTCCTTCTCTAACTGGAAGCTCTTCTATCATTCCTGGTTAGTCAGCCTGAACTTTCCTGTTAGGATCTCAAAGTCCTCTCATGGCTGTAGCTCTGCCTTACCACCTCGTGGTGTAAACCACTTTTCTAAGAGGCGTAGGACTCAGGGTCTCCTCAGTCTTAGCTGAGGCTGCTGAGAGCCTTCACTAAAGTTCCTTGTTCAGCCTTACTGTATCTAGGACTGTATCTTCCACATTTTTCAAATTGTTGTTCATCCTTTGTCCTCAAGAGGACCCAGGATATCAGGAGGGTGATGTCTTGACTTGAAAGTGAAGTTGGTGTTACGTGGAGCAGGGCTGTGCAAAGTCACCAGCCTCAGTTTCTCCTCCAGAGTCACTGGAGTCCAGTGGCAAAGCCATAGGTCAGAATGATTGACAATGCAATGGGAGACCTTGGCTTTTTTTTTTTAACCTTTTAAATTACCAACCAGGAGAGAGAAGTCCAAAGACTGTCCTGGTTTAGGCAAATCAAACCATTTTCAGGGATGTCTTCTCTGTGGTCATGTTTTGGGGGTTGTTATCAGAGAACAACAAGTGCAGATTCGTCTGAACATGCCACGTTTATTCTTGCCTTTTTGCCCTGACCCAGGATGTTTTACTTTCAACTCTTGCCACTTTTATGTCCTCTTCTGCCTTTTCAAATTATACTCATTCTTCAACACCCTGGTCAAGTCCCACCTTCTCCATGAAGCCTTTTCTGCTAACTCTAGCCTTTATTAATCTCCTTCCATACTGAACTCCCTTGGGACTACTTTTTGGGGGACAGCAATATAAGTTAGTAGGTAACTGTATTAAAAAATACTGGAAATATCCAGTGAGGTAAATCTTTGTTTCTTCATCTCTGAAATGGGGATAGTATTTTGTGAGGATCAGATGAGAAACTGGCCTCCTATAAAATTGGGAAGTGTTATACATATGTAAGAGATTATTGTTGCCTGAAGATGGAGTGTTTGCTCATTTTTTGTTCGTTTCTTTTTCTTTGTGTCCCCAGCACAACATAGCACAGTACTTGACACATAGTATTTCACTTTTTAGTCATTTTTCAGTCATATCTAACTCTTCATGACCCCATTTGGGATTTTCTTGGCAGATACTGCCATTTCCTTCTCCAGCTCATTTTGCAAATGAGGGAACTGAGGCAAAGAGGGATAAAATGACTCGCTCAGGGTCACCCAGCCAGTAAGTGTTTGAGGCTGCAGTTGAACTTGGGAAAAAAAAATCTTCCTGACTCCAGGTCTGGTGCTCTTTCCACTGAGCCACCTCATAGGCCTGCACTAAGTGCTTAATAAACATTTGTTGATCTATTAGTCATGTTCTCCCTAATTCACAGAATGTAAATTCCTTGAAGGCAGTATCTTTGCTTTATATTCCCCTTGTTTCAAACATGAGCCAGGGTTAAAAGGGACTTCACTGATGTTTAGTTCATCTCCTTTATTTTATAGATGAAAAAATAAAGTAATTTGCCCAAGGTCATACATCTAGTAAATGACTGAGCTCAGGCTCAGGGTTGTCTGAGCTACAGGCAGTGTTCCATAATGGTTCTAGATTTGTAGCCTGAAAGACCGGGATTCAGCTCCTTCCTCTTCATAGGAATTACTTCATCTCTCTGAGTTTCCGTTTTCTCAGCTGCAAAATGAGGATCATACTTCGAGAGTGACTGTCAGCTTCAAATGAGGAAATGTACACAAAGTACTTTGCAAACTTTAAAGTTCTCTATAAAAGCCAATTATTTGGATTCAAAGTCTAATGTTCTTACCCTGGGGCTAAACACCAAGAAATTGCCCAGTGTATCCTTATTGGTTAAGGGATTTGGATGGGCATCCAGGCTCTGCTTTGGTCTTCCTGGTGGTATGTCCTTTGGGCCTGTAGTTGGGGGGATAGGGCTACAGAGCTGCTCATCCTTCCAAAGCCACGTGTCTTTGTGTTGTTTCTACCATACTGGCTCTCATCAAGTCCTATAGGCTTGGCTCCTTTCTCCTGCATATTGGAAGCATGTGTGCCTGTGCATGTCCTGGATGACGTCTTCTTGTCCCGCTCCCAGCTGGCTCAGAGTCACGGTATAGTTTTGGCTTTTAAAGGGCTTGAGCTGTGTGCTTTGTTTCCTAGCAGGCCTGGTTCTGTTTCTAGGCTGCCTTTCCTCTTCGCAAAGCAATGATCTGTTCTTTGGGATGGGAATGGGGGTGGGGTGGGTGGATGGATGGAGAGAGTCTCTGTGTAAGCAGCAGAAACTGAGAGCTATGGGAATACTATCTAATGGCCAACATCTGAGGGCCTACTTTGTAGATGATGATGACGTCATCTTGTGTATGGCACTCAGATCTGTTCAGCGTGTGTTCTCATATTATCTCAAATTTTATCCTCTCAATTATTCTGTGAAATGTATGGAGGAGGGAGTGGTATCCCCAGTTTACTGATGTGGACACTGAAGAGAAGAAAGGTTGAACATCTTATTTTAATCACATAACATTTTAATGACAGAGCTGAGACTAAAACAGGTCTTCTGATTTTTTTTCCCTCCAGTCTTCTCATAAAGGGAGCAGGTAAAGGGAATCAATGTTGGTTTCTCCCTTCTGCCTATTGTGTTTTAATAGCTCTCAACATCTGTACACTTTTGGTGGCCGTTGGACTTATCCCAGAATCCATGGAGATGTATATGTTTTACCCTGATTCAGTCAGTAGTACCAGTTAAACCTGTATAAGAGTTGGTTTTGGCTTGGAGACCTCTGTCATGGGCAGGGGAGGAAGGTGAGAACAGTTTTGTGTAGGAGTGGTATAAAAAGGGAGGTTAGCTCCTATGGGTGAGCTCTGTGCATTTCCTCCTTGTTGTCAGGTGTGTCCAATTCTTCAAGACCCTGTGGACCATCTCACGCCAGTACTAGCCCATGGGATTTTCTTGGCAAAGATACTGAAGTGGAATAAGGCAAACAGAGACACTAATAAGTGAGGTCAGATTTGAACCCAGGCTTTCTGACTCCAGGCTGGGCGCTCTATCCATTGAGTCACCTAACTGCCTTGTTGGTTTTTTCAGAGCCTTGTTAATTCTTGTTTTGGGAATGGAGGAGTCAAAAAGGAGAAATACAGATTCATCAGACTACATTGTTAGTGTTGCAAAGTGAGAAGTCTTATACTTTGTGTTCAATGAATATGAGGTTGAAAGTTGTTTTTATTTATTTATTTTTTTACTTTGTATCTCCCCTAGTGCTTAGGACGTTGTTGCACACAATGCTTAATAAATGAATCTCAAATGCATGAAGGGGACCATAAAGTTCAGAGAAGGGCTACTGATTTGGGAGAGGAAGATCTAGGGTTGAATGCTGCTTTATTATGTATATTTCTTATATGACCATGGGTAACCCATTGTTTTCCATTTGTAAGATGAGGGTATTGAATTAAATTATCTTTATAGTCCTTTGCAGTTCTAAATCCTATGAGGACTGGGTTGAATGAATGAAGGGTATTTGAGGAGAGCCATACTTCAACTGGAGCAGTGGCTAGAGCTCTGGACCTGGAGGCGGGAGGGAGTGAGTTCAAATCCAGCCCCAGACACTTACTAGCTCTGTAGCACTGGTCAAGTCACTCACCCCTCTTTGCCTTAGTTTCCTTATCTGAAAATTGAGCTGGAGAAGGAAATGGCAAACCACTCTGGTACCTTTGCCAAGAAAATCCTAAAAAGGGGTCAGAGAGTGGGACATGACCGAAAACAGCTAAATAACAGTAAATATTTCAACCTCTGCTTGTCATCTTGTGATGAACTGGCTTGCTGATGAGTTAAACAGGAGAAAGGTTGAAGGACAGGCTAGATATAGACTTTTTAATGTCGATTTTCCAAGACCATTCAGTCTCCTAGGTAGACAGTTCCCCGGATTCATCATTAATACCAGAATGAGAGAAAACCAGAGCAAAAAATGGCAAGTATCTAATCAACCCCTCAACTTCCCCCTGGATCTTGTTATTTCCAAACTGAATCCCTTCATTCCCCTGGAGCCAGTCACCTGCATCCCAGCTGTTAGTGGAAGAAGCATGGAGTCCGAATTGGAGAATAGTATGTGTGATCTGAGCCCTCTGTAGGGAAGGGTAAGTCACTCTGTATGGACATCTTCTTCTCTGTCTCTTTACATTTGATGGAAGTCAAGTTTTTGTTGATATGAATGAACCAGCCTTGAAGGGGGAGGAAGGATAATGGTTGTGGAAGGTAAATACTCAAGCTGAAGTTGTGGGGTTTGTTGGTTTGTTTTTAAGGATTAGTTGGCCAAGTCAATTCCGTTCTCTCCTTCACTCCCCCCATTCCCCCTGGTCATCTGGAAGTGCTCC
The DNA here is from genome assembly GCA_023548195.1 of Bettongia penicillata ogilbyi. Lineage (NCBI taxonomy): Eukaryota > Metazoa > Chordata > Mammalia > Diprotodontia > Potoroidae > Bettongia > Bettongia penicillata. The sequence goes on from JAJHZJ010000100.1 coordinate 2,004,431, forward strand.
CAAAGCCCAGAGCCCAGGGCAGTTGCCTTGGTTTACAGTACCCTAGGGATGGATCTCTGTGTTTTAGCAATCTAGGCAGATGTCAGAATGAAGTAAAGTAAACCCTTTCCCCTCACCTGCTGTAGGATTTGATGCTCAACTTTGAGGGCAGTCATGGCCCTGCTTGCATCAGGTGTTGGGGAAAAGCAGATGCACTCACGAATACATCAGGAAGTTCCTCCATTTGAACCCATGACAGGACTTTGAGAAAAGGGATTAATCCAAAGTTTGGAAGCTGGGTCATTTCCATTCCTGCTATCATCACATAATATTCTTTTGCCTTTTAAGACAGAAGGTAGGACCTGACAGCCTTTGTTTTAACTGTCATAGCTACTCTGTATAGAAGGAAATCAAGAGGAGAGTTATTGGCTATTGGTTATTAAAATGCTATCATTCTCCTGCTCAGAAACCTTCAGTGGTTCACCATTGCTTAGAAATCTTCATCTCAGGTTCTAGAACCTTCAAATTCAGACTCTTTCTTAGATAAAGTTGTATCTCTGACTGTTCCATTAAACCAGGACTCCTCTGCTATAACCAGGCTTATCTCTTCACTTTCTGCTCACTCTCATCTTGACTTTGTTTAATCAGTCAATAAACATTTATTAAATGCCCACTGTGTGCCAGACATTGTGCTAATGACCGAGGATACCAAAAAACCCCCAAACCAACAAAAACCAAACCCATTCCCTGATATCAAAATGTTCACAATCTAATGTTCCCTGCCTGGAGTTCTCTTTCCCTATCTACCTTTCTTTTAAGGCCCAGCTGAGGCTGCTGCCTCCATCATGAATCATCCCTGACTACTCTTGCTTATATTTACCACAATCCAATTCAACAAACATTTATTAAGCCTTTATTATGTGCAAGGAAAACTGTACTAGGTTCAGGGAGTTGCAAGATAGGAAAGAGGCCCTATAATTAAGAAACTTAAGGAATAGGAAGGTGGAGGGGAGGACAAATCTATAAATCATTACAATGCAAGGCAAAGGAAAGGTTCAGGTGAAAGGTTAGGAGATATTTGAAACAGGACAGATTATTTTTAGCTAGCACTTAGGGAAAGTGTCATGGAAGCGGGCATACCTGAGATAGCTTCAAGGCTATCAAGGAAGGAACATGTTTGGCAGAGGGAGATGGGAAGAGGTTATTCCAGGAGGTGAGGTGAGCAAAGCTATGGAGATGGGAGAGGGCAGGATGAGAAAGGTGGGGTGGGGACAAGGATAATTGTACCAAGGAGGATAGTTCAATTTGTCTAGTGCAGATAATACATAGAAGGGAAAAAGAAGTGCGAGGTGAGGCTAAAAAGGTAGGTTGGAGCCGATTTGTGGAAGCTTTGAGTGCCAGAGACAGGTTTTTGAGCTCTCCCATTTCTAAACTAGCATTCCCTAGCATTTTTCTGTTGGTGACTCCCTGGTATGTATTAGATGTAGTCCTCTAGTCACATAGTAAGTTGTGCAGGGGTAAAGGTTGCACCTCATATTTGGACCACCCATATCACCTGCTGTGTGATGTGTTTCTTCTGTAGAAACCTGCTGAATTATTTGGAAATGGAAGTGGGGTGAATTCCCAACCAACGATGTCTCTTCTAGGTAGCAGGATGGTTTAGGACCAGTCATAGAGAGAAGCGGTAGAGAAAGCTGCCTCATTGCTTCCCACTTCAACCCCTGGGACTAGAGGATGCCTTCATTATCCCTTGTGGGAAACTTGAAAATTTATTGAGAAGAGGATGTCCTGCAAAGCAAGAGCCTCATCCTCTGGAGGGAAGAACCAATGGAAAATCATACCCTCCAGCTCTTCTTCTTGGGAGGCCTGAAAACTGGAGAAAGCCAGAAAGAAGTCTGTGTCTGGGAATAGTTGATAATCAGAGGCCGCCCCACAGGAGTAATGATAGGGTGTGGTTTGGGGTCCTTGAGGTTTTTTGGAATGACTTGAAAGTAAGAGATAGGTTACTATCCTCTGTCTGGAGAGCTGTTTCCTGTAGATATTGGCTGAGTATTCAGTTGGGTTATCAGAAGGCAAGTGTTTGTTGTGAGTGATGTTTCCCCTTCCAACCCTTGGGTAATCCTCTATCTCCTCTCACACCTCTTTCCTGTTTGTGTGAAAAGAAAATCCCTTTCATTCAGTTGTCTGGTACCAGGTTATTGCTTTAAAATGTGTATTTGACCTGTTCATCATGAAGGTGGCAGACAGATCAATATTCGGGTTTCGGGTGTGTGTGTTGGTAGACTCCAGAAATCCTAACAGAGGAGAGAATCCCATTAAGAATCCTATTTCTTTATTAATCTTGACATGAGAAATCAGGAGTAGCTATCTGGGTAGTTTTACTCTGATTACTTCTCATGTTTGAAGTGTATGTTTAAGGTACTCTGCTTTGGGGTAGTGGATGAAGGCGAGGACCTCATCTTTTGGCACCAGGGTTTGTTTATAGACTGGGGGTAGGGACTGGACCTGTCATTTCATTGATACATATATATGTATGTATACATGCATACATGTATATATGTATGTGTTTGTATATGTGTGTATGTATGTATGTGTATATAAATACCTATACATGCATACACACACATCCAAGAACTTATAAGAAAACTCCCTTTACCAATGCAGGTTGACATTATCTGAACTTCTAGGCTTAGAGTTGCCTAGAGTACTTTAAATGACTTGGCCAGGGTTACACAGTCACTATGTGTTCAAGGAGGGAAGCACATGAAATTAACTGCAAGGCACAGCTCTCTACTGGATGCATGGAGGATCTTGATGCACACTTCCCCCCCTCCCTGCCCCACACTCTTATCTCTGACTCCTGTCTCTTCCTTTGAGGTTCCTTTATTTGCACCAAGAGTGTGTCTCTCTCCAGAACACCTGTGTGACAGCTGGATCCTGAAATCCTATCCACCATAAGGCTTTGCAGGACCTTGCATTTTGACCTTCATTACTCAGGGCCATTGGAAAGGAGGGTAGGAAAGTGAGAAGGGGAAAACAATTTAAGCATCACTGAAGAACAGCTCTTTAGCTCTAGGCTTCATGGTCACAGAACTTTAGTGCTGAAAGAAACACTTGATCATCTAGTCCATTTGCTTCCCGGTTTCCTTGAGCACTAAAGAATTAATGCTGAATTTAAAAAAAAATTCCATATTCTCTTTTACACCAGCAGGATACTGTGTGAACTCTTCTTTTTCTTCTTCTCCGCTGTGGGGCATAAGTAGGTGGAAGCTGTTATTGTGTTTCTTATTCCTTCTTCCCCCACACTCCCAGCCACAGATTCACTTTCAACCACAGGTGGGACAACCTCCCAGAGCAGGCTGAACTAATCTTCATAATGCCAGCCATCAGGCAGATTTTCCAAGGTGTCAGGCTCCTTTTCCCTACCTGGAAAAGTGTGTGTGTGTGTGTGTGTGAAAAGGAAACATTTTTAAGGCAACAGGTTTATTTTCCTTTCCCTTTCCCTTTCTCCTTTCCTTTTCCCTCTCTTCTTTCTCTTTTCTCTTTCCCTTTCTTATTTCTCCTTCCCCTTTCCCTTCCCTTAGGAGGGAAGCTACTCCCACATGGGGAGTCCATCCCGTCTATTGGCCTCCATTTCATAGGCCCCATCAGAGCAGCTCATAAGGAAGGAAGAGATCCTGGGAAAGAAACGAGGAAGTGACTCCCAGAACACAGTTCTGGGATCAGCTATATTATAGGTACCATGCAGCCTTCTCCAGAAACCCTCTTAGTTGAGTTCAGCCATCTGGGCTCACCCAACAGAGCCAGTGATCCTCAGAAATCCTGGGCAGAAAAATTATTTAAAAAGAGATCATATGGAAAGAAACTTGGGGGGAGGAGAATCTAGATACATCTCCTTGGGATCCTGGGCATTAGTTTCATGGAATCATAAAGCCCAAACAATGTGAGTGTTCTTTAGAAATTTTATCCAGCCCCCTCAGTGAGTAAATGTGATAAAAATGAGTGCCAAATTTTTCTAATATAATTATTTTTCTTTAGGAATTATCTCAAGATTTGGAAATGTTCTAAAACATCTTTTAATTATTACTACTGATCATGGAGTCTAGAAGGGACCTTGGGCCATCAGATGAAGAAACTGAGACATGGTTAAGTGACCTGCCAAAGGTCACATAGCTAATAAGTGTCTGAGGCCACGTTTGAAGTTAGGTCTTACCCACCCCACATCCAACTATCTTTCCATTTCGCCTCTCTAATATGACATTATTCCTTGTGTATCTCTTTTAAGCAACCACTAAACACCTACTTAGTGCAGGGCGAGAGTTGAGTCTTTTATGGTTATGATCCAGTGAAATCATAGGTCTGGATCAATGTGCAAGATACTAATTACTAAAATTGAAAACAGTCTCTTCCCTCAAGAAACTTGATTCACTGTTTGAACACAAGTAGGGTAGGAAACTATGGCCATGAGGACCTTGTTAGAAGACCTGCGTGTTACCAAAGTCCCCTTTTCTATTCTCTTAGAACAAAATTAGTTCCTGTGGGTGTTCAGGTAGATAGCGGTCACTGGTCTTTGGGGCATCCTATTTTGGGTCTTTCCCATACTTAGCAATGTTTTCAGTGACATCAGGCATATGTAACATGGAGATGTCAAGTTCTAGTGTCCTTGGTTATATGTTTAATTATTCAGTCAATCAGTTCATTAGCAATTCATACATACCTACTATGTGCCAGGCTCTGTTTTAACCATTGGGAGGTCAAAGGCAAAAGACAGTTCCTGTTTTTAGAAAATATACACTTTACAGCAGAGGTGTCAGAGATGCACATACAATCCTCCCAAGGGCGGCTTGAGCCAAATGAAAATATAATTGGGAAATATTTAACAAAATAAATAAAAATACAATAAAATGTAGATAATAATAATATGTTATTTTCTTAGTATGTAGCCCGAAGGGCTCCTTATGTATGGTTGATTGGATTCTCCCTCTCTTTGGGTTTGACACCTCTGGTTTATAGTCTAATTCGATTAAAGCCTTCTTCAAAGCTTAGCTCACCTATTGCGCAGCTTCTTTGAGATCAATCCTGATTGCTCTCAGGCCAAGGGTCTATGTTAGTTTGCCTTGATTGTGTTCTCAGATACTTTCCTAAGATCTCTAAATTCTGTTTCATCCCATTTTTAGAAGGCTGTGGGTGGACAATTCCAAATGCTAACGAATATTTTGTATAGCTCCCAGGGATGGTGTTGAAACCTCTCCCGTGTGCTGGGTGGGTGGCTTTATTTCTGATGTCTTGGGCTGACTCTCCAGTTTTGGGCACACTGTCTAGTTCTTTCCCAACTGTATTTGAGCCCAGTCTGTTGATCAAAAATTTTATTTTTTCTTTTTGCTCCCAGATTTGCTCCTTGACAGTTGGTGGTAATGCAATTGCTCCCTAAGTGATTTTGGTAGCACTAAGTCTGTGGGTAGGGGGATTCTGGATGCTCTCATTTGAGTACTTCTCCTAACGAATGGAGCAGAAGGAAAGCAGAAAGATTCATAAACAGGACAGATTTGAAAGTTACATGTTGAATTTGTTACATTTCCAAAGAAAAGCAAACGATGCATAAATCCAAAGTTTCAAGTAAAATTCTTTTTTCATCATGTATATGAAAATAACCATTTTATTTGGTGTTTGTTAAGTTCAAAGTAAGAAGATTTTTTAAGAAATAAATGATTCTCCTAATCCTCCCAAGGAAGTCCAAGCTTTACTGTATGTAAATGCAAGATAAGGCATTTAGGGGATATATAATAACAGCTCACATTCTTAGAGGGCTTTAAAGTTTGCATATATTATTATTTCAACTGATACCCATAACAGCCAATAATGCTGTAAAGTAAGATGATGGACTCCAAGCCTTGGCTCCGGGATTCAAATGTGGCATGCCCCACAGGATGGCCAGAGTAAAAATGGACATGAAAGATTATCTACAGAGTCTATGGGACTTTAACCTTGAAAAAAATCTCTTAACCTTGCTGAACACCAGCTTCTCCCTTTATAAATGAGGTTAATTCAGGGTCACAGTTCGCTGGTAGAGAAGATGTTGCGTGGTACATTGGAAAAAGTGTTAGAGGAAGTTTTCAGAGGAAGACACTCAGGCTATCAATAATCATATGAAAAAATGCTCTAAGTAACCAATCATGCAAATTAAAATTCAGCTTAAATGCAAATTTAAGTGTAAATTAAAAAAAACAACTCTGAGGTAGCACTTCACACCAACCAAATTGGCCAAGTTGATAAAAATGGAAAATGAAAAATGCTGGAGGCGCTGTGGCAAAACAAGTACAATAATACACTGTTGGTGGAGTGATAAACTGGTTTAGCTATTCTGGAAAGCAATTTGGAGCTATGTCCAAATAGTTATTAAACTGTGCATATCCTTTGACCTAGTGATGCCACTTCTGACTAGTGACTCCCAAAGGGATCAAAGAGGAAAAGGCTCCATCTATACAAAAATATTTATAGCAGCTCTTTTTGTTACAGCAAAGAATTGAGCATTGTTTTTGTTGGATATCAGAATGGCTTGCTTTTTCCTCCTCCATCTCATTTTGCTGATAAGGAACTGTGGCAAACAGAGTTAAGTGACTTGGCCAGGGTCACACAGCTAGTGTCTGAGGCTGGATTTGAACTCAGAAAGATGAGTCTCCCATAGCCTAGTGCTCTATCCAATGTACCACCTAGTTGCCCTTCAGGGGAAATAGCTACACAAATTAAATTATGATATATGAATATGATGGAATACTATTCTGCTGTAACAAATGATGAAGTGGAAGGATAGTTTCAGGAAAACTTGGGTAGATTTGTATGAATGGTTGCAGAGTGAAGTGAGCAGAACCTAGAGAATAGTTTATACTATAACAACAATATTGGAAAGACAAACAACTTTGAAAGACTTAGGGACTTTGGTCAATACAGTGAGCAACCCGGGTTCTGAAGGACTCCTGATGAACACTCCTACCCACCTCCTGACAGAGGTCACATAGACTCGGAGGCAGAGACATTTGTTCTGTTTTTTATGGGCAATGTGGATTTTTCTTTCTTTCTCAATGAGGGAAAGGGTAGAGGTGGCAGGGAAACAGGAAAGATATTTATTGATTAAAAAAATAAAATTTAATTTTAAAAAGCAGGAAAGAGTGTTGAATTTTGTGCAGAAGACCTGAGTTCAGATCCTGGCTCTGGTACTTGTGACCCCAGTACTTTAGGTATAGTGACTTAGTCTCTCTGGGGCCTCAGTTTCCTCATCTTTAAAATGATGGAAATGGAGTGTCTCTGAATCTGTGGTCCTAAGAATTCAACCCTGGGTCATCCAAGACTAAGTCCAATACTTTTCCGCTGTGCTGCCTCTATGAACATTTGAAATGGCCCCCTGAACCATGTTCCCTGAAATAATGGTTCCCCCAACACCATGTTCTGTTACAGCTGAACCTTTGGAAAGGATGTTACCAATAACAACTGCAAGTGTTATCTTGACTGTTCCAAGGTGCCTCTCCCCACATCTTCAGACTTGGTAAACTTCAGTTACATTGTATCTCGTCCCCTTTATATTTCCAGACTGGAATTCTAATCTTTTTATCTTTGTTTATATATAATAGATCTTTGGTTTATGAGGATTGTCTAAAGGTAAAATTCTCAACCTGGGGTCTGCAAACTTTAAAAAAATATTCTAATATATATTTCAATATAATAGGTTTCCTTTGTAATCCTGGGTATTTTATTTTATGTGTTTAATAACGTTCTGAGAAGAGACCAATGCATTGGCTTCACTAAATTGACAAGGTGGGTTGCATTATAGAAAAGCGTTTAAGAACCCCTGATCTAGAGTGAGATAGAATCACAGGGTTAGAAGTAGAAGGGACTGTCCTTGCCCATCTCCAGGGAACCCCATTCCCTCTGGATATTATACTCAATAAAACAGAATGTGCCCTCTAAGACAGACTGAAAAAAATCACGACCCTATAATCTAAAAGAGTAGAGGCTAAGAGAGGATATAATTGAGGTCTATAAAACCATGAATGGTACAGAAGAGGTAAATACAGACTTGTTGGATAATCCCTATGTGCCAGGCCTGGAGAGCATCCGAAGCTTGAATTTGGGTTTAAAAGAAATGAGGCATAGGGGATAGAGAACCAGTCTCAGAGTCTGGAGGATCTGGGTCTTCCCACATCCAGCATATACTGTCTGTCTGCCAGAGAAAAATCACTTAATCTTTCAGTAGCCATACAAGGAATTTGAAAAGCAATCATGGATCTTCATTGGCAGAGAGGACTTTGTTTCAAGGAATTTCATATACCTATGAAATTACATATCCTGATCAGAAAGAAAAAGGCTTCATATAGTTCTTGTTATAGTTATTTAATTCATTACTCCAAGAGGTAACTGAGACTGAAAAATTTAAATAAGCTTTCTCCCTCTCTCCCTTTCTCTCTCTCTCTCTCTCTCTCTCTCTCTCTCTCTCTCTCTCTCTCTCTCTCTTTCTCTCTCTCTCTCTCTCTCTCTCTCTCTCTCTCTCATTGTCGTTAACTATGGAGTACTAAAGGAAACTAAGATATTTTTCTAGGATTTTATCACATCTGCCTTAAAGGGTGAAGGAAGGATGGGCTAAATGGACCATGGGACTGATCCAGTAGAGAGAGAGAGAGAGAGAGAGAGAGAGAGAGAGAGAGAGAGAGAGAGAGAGAGAGAGAGAGAGAAAGAGAGTTCTGATTTGTATTCCAAGGGCTGTGGTATGCACAGGCTTCATAAACCCATATTCATGATCAATTTTCCAAGTAAGTTGTCCTCCTGCCCTCCTGCTCTGTGGGATGTGGGACTTCATGGATTACTCATCTTCATTGGCCAATCCCTTTCCATCTCTAGTCAAGATCTTGACTTCCCCTAACATGATTCTGCCCATATTGATTCTGTCCTTTCCATTAACAGTTACTACTTCTAGTGATGTCAGTTTCTTACAAGTATTCAGATATGGAGTCAGAGGGCAAAGGAGAAAAGGGAGATGTGTCTGAGTTGTCATAAACAGAATGTCTTCAGTAAGCTCTCCAATTGCTTATCCTTTTCCTCACTTGCCACCTTGTCCCTCAGAAGAAACCTCTGCCCTGAGGCCCTCTTCTCCTTATTGATAATTCTCTCCTAGGTGACCACCATTTTAGAAAGGGCCCAAGTTCCACTTTGCTCATGCTAGTGTCTGATTTCTCCTTACCTGCTACCTTGCTCTCCCCTTTATGTATTTTCTTTTCCCAATTTGTGTATAATAGTTACTTGAGGGTAAGAACTATCTCGATTATTTGTATGTGAATCCCTAGCACAAGGCCAGATACTCTCTCTCTTTCTCTCCTCCCCTCTCTCTCTTCCCCCGCCTCATTCTCCCTCTCTCTTCAAACAAATGTACAATTTATTCTCAGTTCTATACGACAGATTAGAAGCATTCATGAGTCATCATCCTTACCTGCCACCTTGACCCATAATCCTTCCTTCTCTCTTTTATATGTTATCTTCCCCGATTAGGATGTAAGCTCCATGAAGGTAGGGATGGTCTTATTTGCTTGTATTTATATCAGTACAGTGCCCGGCTTAATAAGTGCTTTTTATCTGTCTATCTTAGTTCAACAAACAAATATAGAATTTATTTTTAATTCTACCCAACAGCTTTGTAGATCCTCATGTTATCATACTTGGTTCCTGCCATCATCCAAGGTACTCATGGTTTCTTAAAGGCTAGGCCAGGAATGTGTAAGTCCAAGGGAATCCCTTCAAGCTGGAAAGACTTCCCATATTGGCTTAGTGATGGATTGTAGTTCTGTCATCATCAACCTAGCAGAATTGAGAAAAGTCTATTACTAAAAAGTTAGCCGTTAGGAAATGGATTTTTTGGTCATAGCAACTCATGAAGATCTTCCACTAAAGGGGTGGAGGACTAAATAGAAGAAATTACTATAACAAGGAAATCCCCCCAAATCTTTTGAAATATTTAATGTATTCTCTATAAAGCACTATGCTACTACAATATTCTTCTGTGCTAGTAGTAGGGGAAGAGTTACAGATAAATGAGATGACATCCCTGCCCTTGTGTAATTTATACACTAGGATTTTTAAAAAACAAAACCTGTGATTTCATAGGGACCCTTTCAGGGGGTCTGTGAGGTCAAAACTATTTTTATAATAATACTAATTTGCAATATGGTAAATATTGATACATTTAATCCACATAAAATAAAAGATTTTGGAGCTCTGCAATATTAATCAGAGAATTAAAGATCTTCCCCATCCATTAATGAATCTGCTCATTAAGGGAAGCTTGATTAGAGGAGGCCCACATCTTTTGTTGATTTCTAATGTACTGGTTCTCAAGGATTGTGATGCCCTCTGGCTCTGAAAAGTGTATAAATACTCTGAGGTGAGGTTTTACTTTGGAGCTTACTCGTTGGAAGTGTTTGCTTGATCAGGTGAGACTCTGGGAAGCTGCTAAGGAGCACCCCCCTTTGAAAACCCAGATGCTGGTGCTTCTCTCTCTGGTAATTATGTATGTATGATGAGACAGTTGGATCTGTCTGTTGATCGGTGATGTATGTATTGTTTACAGTCAGACATTTGGATGCCCTGTCTTCATTGATTATTATTTCTTTGTATTTTCTCTGAAATTCAGGGTGCTGACTTTTCCCCCTGAACTAAATGTGCTTGATTGATATGATATGTGCTGGATTAAAGTGATTGTTGACATCTCAAAAGCTGCTTTTCTTTTAGAAAAGCAGATCTAAGAACCTGTACAGCAGCCCCTCCTGTGTATGCTTTTTTAAAAATATAAAGGTGAAAACCACCCTGAGGTTTTACATCACACTCTGAAAATTGATAAGGATGACAAAAGTAGTAAATACTCAATGTTGGAGGAGTTGTAGAATGATAGGCACATTAATACATAGTTGATGGAACTGTGAAATGGAATGACCATTTTGGAAAGCAATTTTAGAAATATGCAAATAAAGTGACTAAACTATTCCTATCCTTTGAACCACACTGTCCATTACTGGGCACATACCCTCAAAGAAGCGAATAAGAAGAAGAAAATCCTCATGTTAACCAAAGTATTTGTAGTACACTTTTGGTGATAGCAAAGAATTAGAATCAAAGTAGATGCCCATTGATTGGGGAATGGCTAAACAAATTGTGGTATAGAAATGTTAAGGAATATTATTGTGCTATAAGAAAATATAGATATGATGAATATAGACAAGCAAGGAAAGATCTACATGGATCGGGAAGTAAGCACAGCCAAGAAAACAACATACATGACAGCAACGCAAATGGAGAGAACAAACTACATACCAAAAAAATCAAAAGTGAACATAGCAAAATTATAAAAATCAAGCAGTACTCAAATGAAGAAATATGAGAGGACTCTCCCACTCCTTTGTGGAGGTGGTAGGTCCACAGGTTTTACACATTGAACATATTTTTGGACTTTTCCAGTGTATTGATTAGTTGTACTGATTTTTTTTCCCTTTTTTCTTTTCTTTTTTTTTTATCATTAAAAGACTATTTGTTTTATAGCTTTCTGGGGGGTGGGAAGGATTTAGGGGTATCTGTGATGATGTAAAAAACAGAAGACATCAATAAAAACTTATTTTTTAGAAAAAGGTAAAAGTGTCCTAAGACCAAAAGGTTTGAAAACTACTGGCATAGGGGACTTCAGATGAGGCAGCTCCTACTTCCAATGAAGATTAACTTAATCTTAATTGTCTGAGGCTCCAAGAGGTTAAGTGACTTACCCAGGATCATAGACATATCCATATCAGAGACAAGACCTAACTAGGTCTTCCTGGCTCCAAGACTGACTTAGTTAATCCAAAATAGAATATATCGTATTAATCTGAATAGAATCAAATCCCTAAATAAACATTTTAAAGGAATTTTAAAAGAAAAATCTTTTCTTCTGAAAGGAAAGACATACAGAGATAGCACTGAAAAATAATATGATGCTAAGTCACACCCAGGATTCATGCATATGCCATACTTGTAGAAAAAGGGTCCATGGGCTGATCAGCGTGGGAATTAACTAAGAGGGCTACAGGGTACTCCTAATTGTTCATGGCACTCAGAGATATTCCTGGACCCAGTCTTTGCCTTTTGGAGCTTGGAGTCCAAGACAGGTATTACTGATAACAGACAATAAATTTAAAGTTTGATTATCATGAGTGGCATTTATTAGTGTTTTAAAGCTTGTAAAGAATTTTCCATAAATTCTCTTGTTTGAGTCTTCAAACAACCCTAAAGGGTAGGCACTGTAGTTATTATTGTTCTATATGTACAGGCAACTGGGTGATGCAGTGGATAGAGCACCAGGCCTGGAATCAGGAAGCCTAGAGTTCAAATGTAGCCTTAGATACTAACTAGCTGTGTGACTCTGAGCAAGTCCCTTAACCTCTGTTAGCCTCTTTCTCCATCTGTAAAATATGGATAATGACAGCCCTTAATTCCCAGGGTTGATGTGAGGATCAAAAGATGTATTAATTGTAAAGTGCTTAGGCTGGTGCAAAGCACGTAATAGATTCTATAAAAATATTAGTTACTTATTGGCCAGTGGTTATGTAGCAGATAACTTGGTGGTAAGATTTGAACCCAAACAGACCTCTGTGACTCCAGGTTTGAACACTATAACCACTGTGCCATTTTCCCTCTAAAGATCATCAAGTGAATCATTGTACAGTATAGATAGTCCCTAGCCTAGACTAAGGAAGCTAGGTGGTGCAGCGCATAGAGCACTGAGCCTGGAATCGGGAAAATCTGAGTTTAAATCCAGTCTCAGACACATAATAGCTGTGTGACCTTGGGTAAGTCATTTAGCCATGTTTGCCTTAATTTCCTCATCCATAAAATGAACAGGAGAAGGAAATGGCAAAACATTCCAGTATTTTTGTCAAGAAAACCAAAGAGTCGGACACTACTTAAAAAATTGAATAACAGCAACAACTTGCCAAGCCAATGTAAACTAATGAATGAAGCCACCATTCCAGAACTTATCCTGAGAGCTGTTAGAGAGGGTAAGTGCGGTAGAAAAAATTAGGAGATGGTCCTAGTTCTGAGGTGTGGAGTTGGGAAGGTCTCTTTCTCTCCTCCTGGTGCTTGGCATAAACAAGGGGGATGAGGCATGACTTGAGTACATCCTGGTATTTTTCTTCCTTGCATTTCTGTAGCCTTAAAGGAAGGAGGAAGAAAATCTCCATGGTACAGGGGAAAGTATGCACTGGTTTTTGTGGTCAGAAAAAGTAGGCTTGAATAGAAGCAGGCTTAGACATGTCTTGCTTGGGACCAGATTAGGAACAATGAATAGAAGCCACAAAGACCCAACTCCAACACTTGGTGTAAGGAAGACATTTCCCATGGATTAGAATGGTCCAAAATGTCAACTGGAGGGAAGAGAGTTAGCTCATCAAAAGCCAAAGGTTGGGTGATCCTCCCAGAAAGGAATTGTTCTTCAGATTGGCTTAGATCACTACTGACAGCCTCAGTGACCTTGAGTAAGCCAGGTCCACTCTTTGGGCCAGTTTTCTTATGCGTACAATGAAGAAGTTTTAGAGGACTCTTGGACGCTCACTGCTCTGGATGGATAATCCTCTGATTTGCAGTTACTTGCCTTTTCTGCTCTCCCTGAAAAATCCCTTGGAGGAACTGAATCTTGTTTAGAAGGCTCACAAGTTGAAGACAAGGGGAACCACTGTGTGAAATGCATCTTTGCATTCTCATCTCCCCAGACATTCAAAAGTACATAAGACCTGATTCATCGGTGATCAGAATGATCCAGGTTTGTAGGTATTACCGCTTACAGATGAGAAGTATTGAATTCTTCATATCTCTGGTTTCTGTGTTATGTTATGAATATTAGACATCCAAGTTTTCCACAGTAAATTCCTTTTCAGTAGGATTTTGTGTAATTTTTAATTAGTGTATACCCTAGTAGAGTGTTAGACTTGGGGTCAGGAAGACCTGAATTTAAATTCTGCCTCAGGCACTGCTCTGTGATCTTGGGCAGTCACTAACTTCACTCAGCCTCAGTTTCCTCATGGGGATAGCACCCACCTCACAGGACTATTGTGAGGATTAAATGAGTTAACATATGTGAAGACCTTTCTGTACTAAATAACTGGGGGAAATCCTCTGGTAGCTCCTCCGTGGAGGATTTATCGAAGTACAAGGGCAAGAATTGAATTGGAAGAAAAGGTGTGAATGGTGTACAATTTGTAGAAAGTGTCCACACTGATGAATGCCTGGATTCATGGATGTGTAAATACTAGTTTTTGCTGTTATTCTTGTTGTCCTTCCTTTCAGAGAGACCTCCTTTCAGGGACTGCCCTACATTCGGACTCAGTCTACATTTGGATGAACACAGTATTTGTAACAGCTGTGGACCTGCACTCTGCAGCACAGGTCTTCTTGGTTGTGGGGGAGTTGGGGCCATGTCTTTAAGCTGTTGAGAGACCCGCTCTTAGAAATGTACCAAGTCAGTTGCATTTCTTGCTTTATTTTAGTTCCACTTAAAATGCATGGCACTCACTTCCTAGGGTCCCCCAGCAGCGTCTTTGTGTTGCTACTCTGATCTGAGGCTTCATCATCATCCCAGTAAGTTTCTAAAGCCTTTGTTTTGGATACAATCCCTCCATTTGATTTGCTGACTTGGAGAGCTCTCCCCTAAAAGTTCTGATTCCTTCTTGAAACTGGGATTACACAAAATGACTGTGACCTTCCACCTAGTTTTCCTAGTTCCTCTTCGTGGGTCTGAGCATGGGCACTCCTTCAGGCCCATGGAGTGCTAGGTTCATATGGGGTTCGAAGACTGAGAAAAAAAGAAGAAACTGGCACAAGAAGCTTCCTGGAGAAGAGGACTAATTTAATTTGATGACATTAATTAATAATATTAATTAATAGGTAATAAGCATTTTCTGTCTTCTAGGAAACACTTGAACTGCCCACATGCTATGTCTTTATGTATATAATATGGAGCTGCCTTTTTTTCCAGTCCTATATACCAGTCAGTCAACCAGCATTTTATCAAGAACCTACTGTGTGCCAGGTACTAGGGATACAAAGAAAGGCAAAAACATGCCATACTTTCTGCCCTCAAGGAGCATATATTCTAATGGAGGAGACAACATGCAAAAAATATACATATAAGGTATATACATGTATGTGGAAGTTTATCGCAGAGATGAGTAGCATTAGGGGGGATTTGAACTGAGTCTTGAAGCAAAGCAGGAGGTGTAGGTAAGGAGGGAGAGCATTCTAGGCATGAGTGGCAGGTAATGCTGAGACATGGAGTGTTGTGTGGGAGGAACACCAAGGCCAATGTTGATGCCAGATTTGCAACCTTGGGGTCATCCTCCACTCTTCTCTCCATATAGCTAATCCTTGGTCAATTCTTATCTCTTGCCACTTCTACCTCCATAGCATCTCTTAGGTCCATCTCCTCTTCTGTTCACTCACATGGTTGCCACCCTAGTTCACCTCTTACCTGGCCTATTACTGCAGTAGCCTCCTAAGTGGTCTCCATCTCAGGTCTCTGCCCTCTCCAGTCTCTTTTCCACACAGCTGCCAAAATGATATTGCTAAAGCACAGATAATCTGGTCATGTTATTTCCCTGCTCAATAATCTCTAGTAACTCCCTATTGCCACTAGGATCAAATATAAACCCTAAGCTGTGGTATTTAAAGCCCATGGATGCAGCTTATCTGTCTAGGCTTAGTATGTGCTGCGACCCTTAATGCAGGGTAGTATAGGTCCAGCCACTCTTATCTTCCTACTATTCCTCATATGTGACGGTCCATCTCCTCATGACTGCTTGAAATGTACTCCCCTTTGACCTCTGTCTTTTAGAATTCCTAGCATCCTTCTAGGCAGCTGGGTGGTACAGTGGGTAGAATGCTAGAAAGTACCTGGAGTCAGGAAGAGCTGAGTTCCAATCAGGCTCTGTGACCCTGGCCAAGTCACTTAACCCTCTTTGCTTCAATTCCTCATCTATAAAATGAGCTAGAGAAGGAAGTGGCAAACCATTCCAGTATGTTTGCCAAGAAAACCCCAAATGGGGTCACCAATAGTCAGACAGGACTGAAACAACTGAAAAGCAGCAACAAAAACTCAACTTGAGTAGCACTTTCTACATGAGAGCTTTCTTATCCCCCTGTGACTTGGTTACGTGTGCATATACACATTTATTCATTTATATACGTACATATTATTTCCTATTACGGGAGGTAAGATCCTTGAAGGCAAGAGCTGTTTTAATTTTCTTTGTATATCCGAGGTGTGACATGTAGTAGGTGCTCAATAAATGCTTGCTGATTGATCAGTTACTACCTTTTGCACCACATCTCATACATAAATCATTATTGGCACTGTGCCTCTGGCCATTTGCACATTGTTCCTTTGTCCTTTGGGTCGCTTGCTGTGATTTGAACCCATTATGAGAATATCAGTGTTCAGATTGACTCTTACAGCAGAGAATGACTTGGGTTCTTTGCCAGGGTTATACCTTTTCCTAAATGTGTTCCAGCCCAATCTCTTTTTCAGTTCAGTTATAGGCATACCTTATTGTCCATCTGTAGCACCTATCTAAGACATAAGCATTGAAGGACTGGCTTTGTGGACTGTGTGGGTGACAGGCAATGCAGAGACATGGAGTGTTGTGTGGGAGGACGTATCTGCAGAGTATTAACAAAGAGAAGCCCTTTGACAAACTGGGTAGATCCTCTGTGGAGGATTTATGGAAGATCAAGAAGAGGTGTGAATGGGCTGCCATCTGTAGGAGGGAACAACACTGATGAATCCATGGGTCCATCAGGGCATAAATATGCCCTGACAACCAAAGGCTGAGTGAAACCAAAGCTTCTGAAAAAGCAGGGTCAGGGTGAACGGAGAAGGTTGATTAAACCTAAAAATGCACTCGAGAGACTAGAGGAGACAAGAACAGGCATATTCCCCCCTACAAAGAGTTAATTAGTACCACATGTGATGATAGGGAAAATAGTGCTCCAGGAGCCAGCTAGTTTTATAGAAATATTGTCAGAGGACAAAAGGTCTCTTCCAGATTGTGTGTGATCCTAGAACTCTGCGACCTAGCCCTGGCCCGATGCTTCTGCTGTTGCTGTTCAATTCAAGGGTAGTCATGCTGCTAAATTGCCAAGTCCAAGTTCCCTGGAGAGATCCTATCCTACAAAGTATCTCTTCTTAGACTCCTGTAACATAGAACTTGGACCATCTTAGCCTTCATAGATTGTTGAGATTTAACATTCTTCCTTGCTTACGAAATAGGACAAATCATCACTTTGGACTGAGTGGTTTCTCTTCTCTATCTCCTGCCCCCTCCTTCCTCCCTGCCCCCCTTTCCCAAAGAGAGTTGTTAGATTGGCAGTTTTGGCCCTCGACATGTGAGAGGCAATGCTGATTCAGCCATTGTGCCTGGATAAGTGTAGGTGGAGGCATCACTGGAAATTGTGCCAGTGGAGAGATTGCCCAGATCAGATAAAAAAGAAAAGCTGGCAGGAGGAACCTTATAAATCTGTGAAGAGGGGGGAGTTTTGGAGTGCTGGAACCTGGGGGCCTTTGGCTCCTCCCCTGCATTCTCTGGGAATCTCTGGGTCTCACTTTCCCTTTTTGTTTGCAGGTCTGTCAATGTGTATTTTGGCCTTTCCTTAGACCAAATGAAGGTTTAGGGCTTCACTTCATACTAGTCAATGCTTCCCCTTCCCTGGCTTCTTCTTGTAATTTCCCAGGCTGCTTGAGTGACCCTATGGTGTGTTAAGATCCCAAGGACTCAGGTGATCAGAGGCCTCTTCAGGGCTCAGCCCTAAGGGAAGTCTAGCAAAGCCAGGGTTCAGGTCCAAACAGGCCTTTCAGGAAACATGGGAGAATAGGTAAAACAAGTTTGACCACTCATTAACCAGAACTCCTAGGTGGTTGGCCCCCTAACCTGGTCCTCTGGGTGGTCCCAAGCATACCTATTTGAAAAAAGAATTTGTTGTAAAATGAAGAAGGTTTTTATTTTATTTTTTTAATTTTAAATTCATACCCCAAGAGATATGTTAAAATGAGGCGCTAAAATAGATTCATCTAAAATCAAGTTTTCTATCTCCTGATAGAAATGAATGTAAATAGAGGTGGAGGTTGGGAGGAGGGAGACTTGCCACTATCGGATGGAGCAACTCTCTTCCTTTTCTAGGACAACAGGCATGTTGGGTAACATAAAGTGAGTTCTAGATTCTCCAATCCCAATCAACCAACTTGCCAGAGGATATCATCTGAATTCTGATTGGTGAAGGGGACCAAAAGTGTGGGATGTGAGAATCTGGCTATGTGACTGGGGTCCAAAATCTGAAATTGGGCCTTAAGGAAAAGTCCCTTCCATCTGCAGTAGAGTTAAGGATGGTAAGATGTCAAAAGTACTTTACAAGCAGAGAGCTGACCTTGGAACCAAAAACATCTGGGTTCAAGTCATTTCTGTGACACTTAGCTGTATGACTTTGGGCAACTCACTTAAAGTCTCAGTGCTCTGGGCAGCTCTTTGAAGATTATAAACAGCAAAGAGGCTAGTGTGGACTTGCCTTGATAAAGGAAACTTCACCATGTGAGTATGCCCTATGCCAGTGAAATAAAAGTCTAGTCCCTTTCTCTTTCCACACATGCATTATCTCTTCTCATTCAATTCAACAAACATATATTAAACATTACAAGGCATTATGCTAAAACCTGAGGATATAAAACCTAAAATGAGCTATATAGTCCCTGTCCTCCAGGAGCTTGTATATTGATGCTCCCATCAACCCTTTGAAATAAGTAGGGCATTATCCCCATTTTGTGGATAGGGAAACTAAGGTTCAGAGAAGGGAAGTTACTTGTCAGCTGTCAATTAGTTTCAGTCAGATGCTCTTTTCAGGCACTTCACACAGAACTCTTACCCACCCAGGGTCACTGGAGTTTCCCCAAGAGCTTAAGCCCCCCACCCCTTTTCCTCACTTTGAGGGTTTTCTTTTGATTTGAGCAAATTTTAGGTAGTGGAAAAACAAAAGCCATCTCAATTCCCTTTATGCCCAGATGATTGTTGAAGTTCTGGGCAGTAGTAACTTGGAAGGGAATTTGGGGGAATTCATTAGTCATGATCCTTGTTTGGGTGGGGGAGAGACCTCTGGAGCTCCAGGTCCTGAGTCCTGGTCTCCAGGACATTGGTGGAAAGGAGGTTGGGTCTAACAGAAAGAGGCCAAGTCCTTCTCCAGTCTTTCTTTTCTCTTGTCCTATCCTTTCTCATTCTCTTTCCCCACTCCCCCTTTTAGTATTCACTCCAGGAAATGCTGAGAGAGCTCAGAGTAATGGAATTCATGAAACCCAATCCCGGGTTTAGTGGAAATCTGTTTTCAATTTCTGACCATTCTCTGGGAGCCTCAGACTGAACTGTAATTGTTTGGGGGGGAGGGAAGGGAACTGGGTGAAAGAGAGCTGCCGACTCAGCATTTTGGAGAGCCCAGTTTCCACCCTGCACAGCTGGTCCTCCCTCTAGCGGAGCCTTATTGGTTAGGTATCCTTTTTTTGGGGGGGGATGAGGGAGAGTATGTGTGGGCATCCTTTCCTTGGATAGTTGAACTTGGCTCTGGGCAAGGGCAATGTGCTAGCCCTCTGGCTGATGGGGAGTTGCTTTCACCCTCCCTTAGTCTTTTACGTCCTTAATGGTCCTGGGCCATCCTCTCTGAGCCCTATGGGAAACGTTTCACCTTATGATTCTGTTAGGCAGCAAACAGGGGTATTTTCCAGAGTTCCTGAGAAAGGCACCAAGAACATAAAAGCTCTCTGCAGTTTGTGTCTGGGTTGGGAGATAAGGGTACCTTTTCTTTTGTCTCTACTTTTGTGGAAGATCATACGTGAGTAATGAGATAATTTAGGCCAGTACTTTGGCAGACTTAATAGTACATTGCAAATATAAGGAGGCTGGTTTTCTAGAAGAGGGAAGATATTACATTAAGATACATAAGGTTCTTTATTTCAAATTACTGCAAGTAGATAGCTGTCTGACTCCATTTCATTTATTCAGGTCTTGGTCCTGCTACTCAGTGATCTTGAGGTTTGCTATTTGTAAAATAGGGTTAATGATACTTGTGCTACCTCCCTTCCCCCTCTGGGATGTGTTGGAAAGAATGTGTTTTATAAATATTTTAATGTGAATTATTATTTATCCTTCCAATAAATGCTTTTTTTATAGTGGACAAAATTGAGAGGTTAAGTGACTTACCTACGTCCACCCAGTAAGTAAATCATGGGCAAGGATCAATAATCTGAATCAGGCTGCCAAAGTGACTTTCTGGGTTCTCTGTTTACCTACCCTTCACTCCCTTAGTGGAGAGGCCCTGGCGAATGGACTTGCTGTTTAAACTAAACAGTCTCAGATTCAAACTCTGATGTGAGTCAGGGGTTGAAGGGGGTGCCAGTCTTATAGTGGAAAGGGTCTTGGGGTTTGTTTTCAGGAGATCTGACTTTAATTTCCAGCTCTACCATTTACTGTGTGATGTGCCCTTTAACAAATCATCTGATTTCTATAAAACTCAGTTACCTTACTTTGAAATGGGGAAAGTATGGCTCTTACTATTTTGCAGTGGGGAAAGTGCTTTTTGTATGCTATAAAATACTCTCTAAATGAGCAGCTGTTATTATATGACCAGTGTGCCTTTCCTCCAGCCTTGTTGCATTTTCTTCTCCCCGTTTTAACTGGAGCTGCTGTTTTTGTAGGATTTTCTTCCTCTCCTGGAAGCTTGTTCTCTCTTGGGGCAGCTTAGGGAGAGAGGGGGAAGTTGGTCTGGCTTCCTTGCCTCGGTAGCTCTAGGGAGGGGGAGGAGAGCTGTGAAGGGGAAGTTTATGAAGTGGTGACTTCAGCCTTAGATTCTTGAGTCCTCTCCCCTCCCCCCTTCCCTGGCATACATTTACATACCCTAGCACTGACTACTTCCCCAGTGATTTCTCACTAGAGAAGAATGGTTCTAAAGGAGGATCCAGGTGACTGTTACCTTGGAACAGCTGCACCCGAGGGTGTCTGGGATGGGAGATAAGGGTGCTAGGCCATACAGAAAAATCTAGTGCTAAAAGGCACCTAGGTGACCAACCCGGAGCTGTTTAGAATCCCAGCATCTTACAGTCTTCCTTCTGGATCACCATTTCCCTCCCTTTCCGGGCCGTTTCAATCAGCAAGCCTTTCCCCAGAAACCTGTTACTTGATCTGTTGAGATTCATAGGCTGCCTTGGCCCTTGTAACCTAATGATCATTGACATTTATATAGCAATTTTATGGCTTAACAAATCACTCTCTATTCATTATGTCACTTGATAGCTCAGGCCTTGTCCCCATTTTGTAGGTGGAAACTGAGACCCAGAGAGACCCTATCACACAGGGGCTGGAAGGGAAGGATAGGAATGTAGAGATTTATTCTTACTTCCTGCCACAGTCAAGAAGGTTACAAAAGACAATGGTTATTGTCCTTCATTTTGGAAGAGGACCAAAATGACATCACCATGATAAAGTGAAATTTCAGTGTGTCCGACTGTGGCTGATCAGACCTCTGTGAGCTTGGAATGCTCTACCACAGGTTGGGCGCACATAGTCCATGTGAATATTTGGGGTGGATACTCCAAATCTGCACATCCTACGTTTACTTTGTGCTGTCTCAATTTTGCTTTGCTCATAGAGCACCACACTCTTTCTGATGTGGGCACACCATGCTGAGAGGTCCTGTCTCCCATGTTGTACAGTAAAATCCAAAGTTCTTGAGAAAGCCCTTGACCACCATGTGATCACCTGCCCCATGCCAGTTCTCCATAAAATAGATTTTGCCAAACAGTCAAATTACGCTTCAGAGAGCGCAAATTGGATGGGCTGGCCACTTGATCAGATACAAAATGTATGCTTGCCAAAAAGACTAAAAAGACAACAGACAAAGAGTACTAATGTCCTTACATTTATAAAGCTGACTGTCTATTAGTATGAAAATTTGCATTTATGTCTTTTCTTTGCCTCCCCCCTCACCTTAGCTGAGTGCCTGGCAATAGACTAAGTGAACAATAAATGCTTATGGAGTAACAGAATTGTACAAATAAAAAGAAACTCAAAAGCAGCGAAGGCCAACCTGTATCTAAGCAAGAATATGTTTCTAAAACTTACTTGGACACATGGTCATTCAGCCTTTGTCTGCGGATTTCCAGTGAAGGGCAATCCACTGCCCATTCTCCTTTTACTGAAATTATTCTGTGACAGGTGGCATCAAGATCCCCCAGGGAAAGGTAGCCTGGGGTGTTTGGTATGTTTGTTTTGTTTGGATTACACTGTTCATCTGTTTTGGTGATTTGTATGCCCAGATCAGATTTTCTCAGAAAGAAATGGAGTGTTTGGATTGGGTCATAGGTGGGCGGTTTGTATTCAATTGTAGTCTAATCCACCCTTCCAACCATATTTCATACTATTTCCCTTTATATATTTTCATTTAGCCAAAGTGCATTATTCTCTCCGCAATTCTTTTCCTGCTGACTCCTCTTGCCTTTGCTCTAGATCTCAGCTTTAGAGACTGAAATGGACTCTGAAAAGTCTGAAAGCCTTTTCTGTTGAGGCTCTTCCCTTTTTTCTTCAAAGCCAGCTCTAGTTATCATTACCTCTTCGATGAAGTCTTTCCTGATCATCTCTTCCTCCCTTTCCCCTTCCCCACCTCCAAGCTGAAAGTGATCTCTTTGGATTCTGATTTCTCATACCTTTCCTGGACCTCTCTTTTACCATTATCTCCCTTTTTTGTATTATGGTTATTTCTGTTACTATCTTCCCCCACTGTAAGATTCCTGAGATCAGGGTTGGTCTGAATCACTTTTATCTGCATCCCCAGTGCCTGGCTTGTGGAATGTTTATTAGCTGCTCAATTGAATTCTTGAGGTGAAGAGAGATCCATGGTAACCTGAGCCTTGGAAACTCTGACTGGCACCATGGTATTCCATGTCAAGGCTTCCTCTGACCCTGTCCCCCTTCTCCTGACCCAGGATGCAGTACCACCTCAGATAACAACATGGCCAATGTCTATTTTAGGCCAGTATGAGTGAGGTCATGGCCTGGCTTCATTCTACTTGCTTCATACCATATATGACATGGTAGGTTTTGGTTATTTGCTGTTTTGCTCTTTTATCATCAAACTGCTCTAGGAGCCCTGAAATATTAATATAGAGTTGTGGGTTAGCCATATTTGTTCCTTTTGGGTGGACCAGAGCCAACATTCCATTGCATAGCTCATCTCTCTGCCCTAAAGGAAGGTGATAGGCTTTCTAGATCATATACTGGGGGCTGGCCAGGGCTAATGAGGAACCTCCCACATGGCTGAAACCATATTCCTTGGCTTCAGGCTTTCTTCAGGGAGCAAATGGGATATTCTATGTTAGTTTCAACAGTTCAGCAGGTATTTGCTGAGCCTTGGGTAGTGTGTCTGGTTTTAAGTTAGGCTTTTCTGGGAATGCAGAGATGAAGAAGAAAAAGACCGTATTCCTCAAGGAGGTGATGGTCTAGTAGGAGCTTAGGAGGGGAATTTATGTTTACAAAAATAGGGAAGAAGTAGCAGTGACTTTGTCATCCCATGGGAGAGCTGATTCATGGCCAGGAACCCTGGAAATTTGTCTGGGTCCAATCTTATCCACACTTTAAGGTCCAACTCTAATTCTACCTCTTCTTATTTGACTTTTTTCCTAAGTATTTCAGGTTACCTCTGTTTCTTCCTTCTCTGGACACATAGTATTTATTGTTGGTAGTACTCATTTTATATGTAGCCACCTGTTACTTGGTGTTTTATCTTTTGCATCTGTTTGTCTTATCTCCCCCCACCAAAATTCAAGTTCAATAAACATTTATTAAGCACCTATGAGGTGCCAGGTACCAGGCTAAATCCTGGGGATACAAAAAGGGGCAAAAGATAGATCCTATTCTTAAGGAGCTCACCTTCCTGATATCATTGGTGGTCTTCTCAAATAAAGGACAAACAGTCTAACAGAAACAAAGTGCAGGGCAGTGAGGTGGTACAGTGGACGAAACTCTGGATCTGGAGTGAGGAAGACCTGAGTTCAAATGTAGCCTCAGACCCCTACTAACTGTGTGACCTTAGGTTTACCCTTCTTTAGCTTCAGTTTCCTCATCTGTAAAATGGGGATGCCTCATAGGGTTGACATGAAGATAAAATGATGACATAGTATTTGTAAATCTTTTTGAAAGTCTGAAAGCACCATATAAATGCTAGATAATAAATATTATTATTTCAGAAATAATGCTTCCCTGGAATCTTCTACAGCACCTAGCTCAGAGCTAGAAATATAGACTAGTGTTAATCTCTCCCTTTTCTTTCTAGCACGAAAGAAAGGAATGAAGGGAGGGAGGGAGGAAAGAATGAAAGAAAGAAACCTAGCCAGTAAACCCCAAATTAACTGGGCAGCTTTTGGCCATCAAAATCTACCATTCTTTGGAGAGGAGGAGAAAAAGATGGAGAGGGACAGGGAGAGGACGAGCTGAATTAACCAGCTGGTTGGGTCCCCATTATAAGATTTCAGTCTGGGAAGACCCTAAGAAATCATCTAGTCTAACATATTTATGAAGAAGGTACTGGATCTATATCACTTATTTGGGCAAGATTAGCAGAAATGAGTTGGTTAAAAAAATTAGATAAATTATCATATGATAGTAATTATTGTTATTATTACTATATAGCCAGCATTTAAAGTTTATAAAGCCTTGGACATATATTATTTCATTTCAGCCTTACAATAATCCCATGAGACAGGTGCTATTATTATCCTTATTTTACAGAGGTGGAAACTGAGGCAGAGAGTTAAGTGGCCTGCCCAGAGTCTGACACAGTACCTGAGGCAGGTCTTACCAACTGCCAGGTCTAGTGTTCTTTCTATCGAATCATCTAGCTATAGATCTAGGTCCGACAGGGACCTCAGAGGATGCCCTGACTTCTACCTCTACTCTTTAGTATAATGGGCAGCTTTTTTTTCTCTGTCTGGGGTGCCCAGCTCTATAGAAAAAGACACACTGGATAGAATTTTGGGGTGCAGATCCTACTTCAGTCACTTACCAGCTGTAACTCTGCATAAGTCACTTAACCTCTGTTCGCCTGTTTCCCCAGCTGTAAAATGGGTACAATTATACTACTTCTCTCACAGGGTGGTTGTGAGAAACAAATGAGATAACATATGAAAAGCACTTTGCAGATCTTAAAGTGTGCCATAAATACTAGCTATGATTATTATTAAAGAGACTGGCAAAGCCTTTCATTCAGAGAAATTTTGGTCTCATAGTCATTGTCCTCTGTTTCTCTCAGTAGCTTCCCGTTCCTGGAGTTCAGATAGCTTCTTTCCATTGTCTGTGGTTTGTTGTCGTGCCCCTCCTCACCTTTCCATGAAGTGAGGCTGTATTTTGATGTCCCAGCATGTTCCCTGGCCAAGTGTGAGGCTTCTTGACCTTTGGTATGATGCCAGTTTTAGAAATGATTGTTCCACTTGGGTGGAGAGAAGAGAAGACGCTCTCACACATGACCAAAAAATGTCCAACGTCTAACCAACTTTGACTTTCTTTAGTGAAGTTTTTCCTTTAATATTAACAGTGGTTCAAAGTTTCTTTTACCGTAGGGAGAGACCTGGATGTGAGAGGAGATAATGGAATGATTCCACAGCTGTTCTAGTTTTAGCTTTCTACTTTCCACATCCTGTTCCTACTACTCTGCGTGTTAGAGTATTTGTTTGATTGGGAGTCACTTGACTCCCCTTCCCCTGCTGCCCCCCCCCCCCCCAAAAGCATTGCATGAATATCTATAAATTCAGGACAGGGTGATAAGCTCTGTTTACAAGGCAAGGGGGAGGGAAAGGATCTTGGGCTCTGTGCCTCTCCCAGGCCAACCTCTCCCCCCACCCATAGTGGTTATATGGAGAAGTTAGCAACATTGTAAACAAACCCCCAAAGACTGTAGGAAGGTGGCACAATGGAGGCATTGTATCCATTTCTGATACATTGTATCCATTCTTTATATTCCCTAAGTCAGAAAGAGCTGAGTTCAAATGTGACCGCAGACATTTACTAGTTGTGTGACTCTGGGCAAGTCAATCTCACCTCTGCCTACCTCAGTTTCCTCTTCTGTAACATGGAAATAATAATGCCACCTACCTCCCAGGATTGTCATGGGAATAAAATGAGATAATTTTTGTGAAATGCTTCAAAAACTTTAGTGCACTAATACATGCTAGGTATTATCGATGTATTCCTAGTACATTTTGACCTCAAGATTTCTTGGTATAACCCTCATTTTAAAGATGAAGAAGAAACTGAAGCATACTCTAGGCAGTGGGGTATAGCAAACACCCCACCTTGCCTCCAGCACCACCAGGATCTTTAGATGTTTAGATCCATTTTGTCCTTTAGATTCACCATTTTCTGGAGCCCAAATGAATAAAACACAGGGAACAGACCTGGGTTGGAGTAGGAGAGAAAATGATGGCTGAGAGAAGGAACTGGAGAAGAAATATGTATTGAGATTGGATTAAAATATTTCACTTATCCTATGCCCTTGTCCTGGCAAACCCAGTAGTGACAGCTGATTAAATTGTCTGCTGAAGGAGGCCCACAATGAAAATGTGAGCCCCCTCTCCTTGTTTTCCAAACCAGGAAATATGAATTGGGAGGGAAAAAATACTGGTGAGAGAAAGAGAATGATAGAAAGAAAAGCCTCTCCCAGGTCTGACCTGGAAATCCTTCTTCAGATATTTGTATGCCTGCTGTTCTGTTAAGTTCAGGACTAGGCACTGGGAGGTGATGAAAGAAATAGGAGACACAGTCCCTGATCTCAGTGATCTTCCTGAAGGTTAGAGCTGATTGATGAAATGGACTTTTGAAAGAAGATGAAAAATACAAAGCATGCAACAACACCCAGCACAGTGCCTTTGCATGTAGCAGACCCAATATACAAAACGTTCAGGGCATCCTGTATTGTTCAAAACTCTCCCTAGGTGCTGTGCTAGGAGCTGGTATATGAAGAAAAAGCAAAAGACAATCTCTTCCCTCAAGGAGTTCACAGTCTAGGGGGGAGATGGTATGCAAACAAATACGTACAAACCTGTTTTACATGGGATAAATTGGAGATACTCTACAGAGGGAAGGCACTGCTAGCATTAAGGGGAGCAGGGGAGTCAGGAAAGGCTTCTCCTAGAAGGTAGAATTTTAGCTGGAACTTGAAGGAAACCAGGAGGCACACATGAGGAAGGAGAGTATTCTAGGCATGGGTTCAAACAGCTAGTGAAAAACCCTGGAGTCTGGAGATGGAACTCAGGTCTATGTGACTCCAGGGTCAGCTAGGCTATATCTCTGGAGGTCTGTGAACTTGGATGGAAAAACAAAATTGCATCTTTATTTTTACTAACCTCTAACTTAAATTGAGCATTTCCTTTAATTAGGAATTAAAAAATAAAACATTGTCCTGAGAAGTTTATAAGCCTCACAACTCTGGATGGTCTTTGACTCATAAAAGATTAGAAACTTGTGGGATAATCTTCAAGTCTGATTCTATGATATGTGCTAGCAGGGCTTGTTTAATCAGGGAAAACTTTTGGGGAGGGGGGAATGTTCCTTCTTGAGCAGGGTGGAATAGGACCCTGACTGACAATGACAGGGGGACCTTCATTGAGAAATACCCCCTCCTTCCACATTGCCTCCACTCTCTGCTCAATCCCTAGAGGTCCCAGAGGAGAGGGTGCCATGGAGACTCTCTAGAATAACCCTGATTTGAGCAGCTCTTATCGTCAGGTCAGGCAGGGGCATAGACCAGTTTTTTTGGGGGGCTTTCTTGTCAGAATGCTTTGGGCCCCTGTATCTGTTTGTAAATCCTCTCCTTGGCCAGGAGAAGCAGAAGCAGCATTCTGAGCACGTAGCTGGGTTAGCCATGCAGTTCTTAGGGCCTGTCACTCAGATCTGAAGCCGTCTGTTTTTCTGCAGCTCCCCACCACAGCAAAGGAGGATAATCTAACAAAGGATGTTTCAGGCATAGGGTTTATGAATTAAAAATTCTTAGGGACTTGCAGTCTCCTCTGCATGTATGATCTGAGCCTGAGGCATTGATGGGTGTTGTCCCTTCAGACTTGAGGAACCTAGGTGCTAAGTACTGGCTAGCATGGCCAGGATGTGCTGGTGGTTTGTTCAGTTTTTCAGTATGAGCATTTACTCCTTGGAAAGCATCAAATGCTTCACATCAGGACTTGATTTATTGTATTGTGGATTGTCTAGACTTAAGAAAGTAATAGAGAACATAATAATAAAGATTAAAATTAAAAGTGTGCTGAGTCTTTTTGGAAAGCTGATTGTGATATATTTATTAACACACCTCTGTAGGAGGCAACAAAGAAGTTGTAACAGATAGGGTACTGGACTTGGAGTCAGGAAGGATCTGGGTTCAAACCTCCCCCACTCCTCCTACTTAGTAGCAGTAGAACTCCACAAATCATGTCACCTCCCCGAGCTTCAGTTTCCTTATCTGTAAAATGACAGGGCTAAAGTCAGTGGTCTCGAAGGGCCCTTCCAGCTCCTAAATCTGCGATCCCTCTGAGCCCAGGTGCTACATAGCAGGTCTATATGGGTCCCCACATAGACCCTCTATGTGGGCACAGCTGTTAGCAGAATTGTGTACCTTAAAGTAAACTTTGATTTCTTAACTCCCTGAAAACTTTTCAATCAGACTGACTCCCTTGGCCTCTCCTGTTTCTTCCCCTTGTGTTCACTTAGTTGTGATGTCACAAATGGGATTCCAACAGAGGAAAGGCAAAGGGAGCAAGTTGATGTTGAAACAAAGGGTTAGGCCCATTCATTCTCATGCTGATGCTGTTTGTTGTAAGGAGGAAGGGTGGGAGGCAGAAGGCTATGCCCTCACTGTGGGCATAGCTTTTTATTCCCTGCCCCCTTTTACACTTGGACATTTGGCACAGAAGGTCCTCATTCTTCTGAATTTAACAACCTATAGTTGGGTTTGTGTGGCTTGGCGATGGAAGGTGCTGCATGTTGTCGATGTGCCAAGAGTCCTCGAGAAAAACTCTACCACTAAACCAACCTGTACTTTAGCATCCTTGTTTGTGGGCAGCAAACTAGGAAGGAACTACAACCCTCTGTGTTGGAAGGGAGAGCTCAAGCTGTGAGCCCAAGGCTTCTGAAATCACGTGTCATCAGTGCAGCAGCCACACTAGTATGTTTTTACATCAGTAAGATACATGTTTATATATAGGCCATTCAGACGGTATGCTAGCTAGATGTGCCAGTTGCTAAATTCCCACCATCATCCTTTGCCAAGAGCTGCGTATTTTCCAAAAATCCTCATGTAGAGTTTTCTTTGCTCCCATCTTTAGTTCCCTTGTCACCCCTGTTGCTCAATGCACATTTTAGGTCTCTTAAATGTGTGTGTGAGAGTATGCTCAAACTAAAGTACTGATACTCAAAATTTATTACCAAGTATTTCCTTATTCCTACCATGTCAGACTACAGCCTTTGCATGCATGGTGCAGCTCACATAATTTAATGATTGAATAAATGTATTAAATACCTACTATGTGCACAGAGCTGAGCTAAAGGTGCTATTGGGAGTTTCAGAAAAGTCCAAGATAATTACCACCTCTCAGGAACTTACCAGGTGGAGAAGCAGTGTGCATACAGGAAAAGATAATAATACAGGGGAGGTAATGTGAAAGGAGGGGTACATCAGGTGCTGTGGGAAGGCAGAATGTCAGTTTCACCTTTGCCTTGACTATGTCATAGGTATTTCACTCAATATCCTGAAAAACAGCTTGGAAGTAACAGCGAGTGGGCGTTGGAATCAGCAGATGTCCTCTGACATGTATACTAGCTTTGGAACCTACCACTAACTTGACCTTTGCATATCCAAGGAAACTCTTATGGATAAAGGTTCTTAACCTGGGGTTCCTGGACTCCCAAGGGATCTGTGGATAGATTTAGAGGGGTACATGCTTAGGGTTTTTTAAAAAATATTTCTTTAACATCAATATAATTCAGTTTCCTGATCCTGTTATATAGAAGGGATCTATAGGCTCACCAAATTGCTAAGGGGATCCAAAACACAAAAAGGTTAAGAAATGCCCTAAGACTATAAATTACAGATGAGTTGCCAATTTGCATTTGGGGGGGTAGGTGAGGAAATTTCCAAATCTGGAGTTCCCCACACCAATAATATCATAGGACTGGACTACAAAGAGAGAAAGAAAAAGAAACTGAATCTAATTGAGTAAAAATCTACTGAAAGGGTTAGCAAAATCACAAGTCTGGCTCCCATTCACCAGAAAAGAAGTATAAACTCCTTTTGTACAAGGACTATTGGGATTTTGTCATTGTATCCCAGTACCTAGCAGCTATGTGGCACAGTGGATAGAGAGCTCCACATAGGAAGTCAGGAAAGTTGCGTTCAAATTCAGCCTCAGATAGTTACTAGTTATGTGACCCTGGACAAGTCACTTAATGCCTCTCTGCCTCAGTTTCCTCAATTGTAAAATGCTGAGAATTATAGCATCTACCTTCCAGGGTTTTTGTGAGAAGCAAATGAGGTAAGATTTGTAAAGCACTTACATAGCATTTGACATAGATGCTTAATAAATGTTTGTTCCATTTGACACAGTAACAGTCATATTGTAAGATGATCAACAATCTAAGACAACTCCGAAGGGCATATGATGAAAAATGCTGTCCATCCCCAGAGAAAGAACTGATGCCATCTGAATACAGATTGAAACATACTTTTTGACTTTATTTTTCACGCACAAGTGTGAACTGTTCTTAGACTCTTTCTCCAGGTAGTCTGTCATCCATTCTTTATTCTCAGGTACTATGTTTTCTTTTACACCATGACTAATAGGGAAATTTGTTTTACATGACTGCACATGTATAACCTATATGAAATTGCTTGCCTTTATGGGGGTGGGGGTGGGAGTGGGAAGGGACGCAGAGAATTTGGAACTCAGTTTTAAAAATCAATGTTGAAAGTTGTTTTTATATGTAATTGGGGAAAGATAATAAAAAATTAAAATTAAAAATTAAAAACAAACAAGCGTTCCTCCCCACCCCACCCCATGATAAATGTGGAATTGAGCAAATGTTGAAGGAATACATATATCAATATTCTCAAGGAATTAATAGCCTAATAGAAGATTTCCATGGCTCTACCTTACATAAAGCATTGTACTCACCAAGAGCAGTTTAAAATAATATTATTAAGATATGATAGGCTAGACTCTACTGTAACATCGTGAGACCCTTCTCTAATGTTATCTCAACTAACTTTTTAAGTCTTAAATTGGATGGTCTGTGATCTTCTGATCTAATTTTTAGTGCCTTCTCGCATTTACTTTAGCCATGTTACTTGTGTCCATGAACATCACTCTGATGGACATCACTGACCCCTGTAATACTGTTTTGCCTAATGTGCTATTGGTGGTACCAGTCAATGATGGACATTCAATAATTATAATACATATAGTGTGATGAACGTCACACATTGTGCCACACTAAGTGGGATGATAGCTCAGAGGAGAAGAGGCATTCCTGCCAGCAGCACATCAAGAGAGGCTTCTTGGAGGAGGGGGCATTTTGACAGATAGATTGGTTTATCAAGAAGTAAAACTTTCTGGAAGCAGGGAAGGGAGGCCATTCATATATAGCAAAAGGTGTGAGCAAAAGCTAGAAGTAAGAGGCTACTCATCTTTTTATATACTAGATTGACACTAGCTGATTTTAAGTGTTCTGAGTTTTCAGTTGAGGGTGGAGAGAGAATTTAAAGATTAGGGGTTTATGTAGTTTGCAAGCTATCATGATGATGCCAAGGTGTTCATCTTGAGGATGGGGTGGAGTAGGAAGGTTCTGTTTCTCTTTGAGAGGCAGATGTGTCTGTAGTACAAGGGTGGGGTTAGAAGTTTTGCGGAAAGTATAGGAATGAGGAAAGGGATGGGGAAGGGAGAACACAGCGCTACTTCACTGACTGTAGGTGAGATGGTCTCCCTGTATGTAACCTTCTTCCCATGTGATTACTTTCCCTTTTTCATTGTGTTTCCCTCTCTACTTCAGGGACTTTCTCTGTATCCCCATCACTTGTAGGTTCCCTTATTTAAGAGCTGTGTACGATCAGGGAACATTGATGTCTGGCAGATCTTAATTTTATGATTCCCAGGGAAATGTCCTTTCCTTTTGAATAATGAAGATGTGAGATGTGGTGTGCTTCCTCTGTAACTTTATATTCTGAGATTCTGGGGTAGAGAAATTTCATAGTATTCAGGATGCCTTAACCTGGCATTTAAGGCCCTCTACCTATCTGGTTCTGAGGCAGCTATATGTCATAGTGCATCGGGCGCCAAACCTAGAGTCAGGAAGATCTGAGTTCAAAAATAGCCTCAGATACTTAGTAAAACTCTGTGACTCTGGGTAAGTTACTTAACTCTGCAGTTTCCTCATCTGCAAAATAATCTGGAGAAGGAAATGGAAAACCACCCTGGTATCTTTGCCAAGAAAACCCCAAATGGGGTCACAGAGAGTCAGACATGACTAATCAACTAAGCACTACCACCAACAAAACATGAGACCAACCCAGTTTTCTTTTCAGTGTACCCGAATAGAACTTGGGCTCCTGATTTGTAGACTATACATCTAGCAGAGTGGCACAGGCCCTGCCCTCGGGGAACCGGCTCCTGGGTAGACCTCTCAGAACACTGGCATTTGGCTTAAGACCCTTCCAACCCTGGCAGTGGGGGTGGGTAATGGGATTGAAGGAACCTTAGAGCAGCCAGTTTTAGTCTAGACTTTTCCTCTGGAATGTATTAGGTGTTTGATATTGAGCAAGAGCAGGGTTGTCTTCCCAGGGAAGGGAAGGGGACCATTCTTGGCTAGGGTAGAAGAAACTTATGTGGATTCTGTTGGAGAGGGTGGTGGAGAAGCCAACCACGTACAGAATACAGGCTTAGGACAAAGGAACAGGGGATTACCTGTCCTGGATAAATGAATTATTGGCATCTTGGGTGCTTTGGGAGAAGCCAGGAACTCCTAGATTCCGTTTAGGTTGTATCTCTCTCTTCATGCCCATCCTTTCCCTTGGACAAGGAGTGGGCCTGGGCAACACAATGAACCAAATAGGTCTATGCTAGAGGAATTAAGAGTTAGACTTACTGGATTTAAAAAGATTTTGTATGTGTGTGTGTGTGTGTGTGTGTGTGTGTGTGTATATGTGTGTGTGTACGTGTGTACATGCAAGCATGTGCATGTGCCCAAGGTTTGGTCCATCTTCCACACAGTTAGTCAGATGCAAGGATTGGAAAATATGCAGAGAAAGATAAAACCAGCTGCTTTAGCCAGCTGGAGCCAAGGATAATGTGATGTCTTTTTAAGGGCTGGATAGATAGGAGTCAAGTCAAGTGCTTAGCTCTTTTTGGAACAGAACATTAGAAATGAATTTATGGTTGGTTCATCAGGGTCCTGAGGGATGGGACTAGATTTCCTGTTTCCCTTCTCTGAGAAGGATCATGGAGTGAACTGGAAAGAGGGCTGAACTCTGGGAGTCAGGAGATTCAGATTTTTGTCCTGGCTATGCCATTAACTAGCTGTGAGATTTGGAGTGAGACATTTTACTTCTCAGAGCCTCAATTTCCTCACTGTAAATTAGAGGTTGGACTAGATGACCTCTAAAGTT
Organism: Bettongia penicillata ogilbyi; assembly: GCA_023548195.1. Taxonomy (NCBI): domain Eukaryota; kingdom Metazoa; phylum Chordata; class Mammalia; order Diprotodontia; family Potoroidae; genus Bettongia; species Bettongia penicillata. Next base: position 2,038,187 of record JAJHZJ010000100.1, read on the forward strand.
TCTCCTAGCTCATAAGGCTTGATATCAACCTGACTTAATTCAGTAAACATCTCTTGATAACCTGCTATGTGCAAAACGCTTTAAGAAATTCTGGGAATACAGAGCCAAAAAGAAACATTTCCTTCCCTCAAAGAGGAGTGGGAATTTATTTAGTTGAGGGGACAGGAGGAATATAATTAATACTTAAAAAAATACCTGTGTTTAAGCAAAACCTGGGAAGAATTGTATGAACTGATGCAGAGTGAAGTGAGTAGAACCAGGAGAACAATATATACAGTAACAGTAACTTTGTAAATACAGACAACTTGGAAAGACTTAACTCTTCTCAAAGCATGATCAACATGTTTCTAGAGGAGCGATGATGAAACATTTTACCTATCTCCTGACCCAGGGTGATGGACTTAGGGCACAGAATGAGGTATATACTTTTGGATATGACTTGGCAAAATAGGAATTAGTTTCCTTGTCTATGCATATTTGTTAGAAACTTTGGGGATTTTTTTTTAAATGAGGAGGGTGAAATGGTAGAGAAAAGAAAATTTTTAAAATGGATATTTTTATTGGAAAAAAAATTAGTTTTTTAAAAAAAGAAATACAAATGTAGGAAGTTTTTCCCAATGAGTTTCCTGTTCAGATTAATGAACTTATCATAAGATAGTTTGCCTGTTGTTAGCTATTGGGAAGTTTGTATTTTCCTATAGAGAGTATGGACATATCACTTGGCATGTCATGGAAGAGGGATCTCAGTTATTCTAAGTGAGCTGATTGATTTGGACCATTTTGGGAGGAGCCATTCCATTTTTACTAGCTTTTAAGATGAAATTTTCAATTATACATTTGACTTTTTTCTCTCTCTGTCCACTTCCTCCCCATTTTTGGAAGACAGGTCACAGTATGGCAGACCTAAGACTAGATCTGGTTCTTAGATGGAGGTTGTACCCTCTTCCTTCCCCACATAAACAGGAACTGCTAATGGTTGCCATGGGGCAGAGACACATGTGAACTTGATATTTCCTTACACAGGAAGTTCAAGAAGGAAATTCATAGACCCCAAGTAGACTTGGAGGAAGCACTGGCTTGTACCAAGGGATTGAAACTGTAGAGAGGAGACGCAAGTTATTTGGTAGGAGCTCCTGAATCCCAGCAATCTGGAGGAGAGTAGAATCCCAAACCCCAAGTGTCTATAGAGAGGAAGGGAAATTTCTGGATTAGTTAGTTAATAGACATTTATTAAGGACCTACTTACTATATGCCAGGCACTATGCTAAGCTCTGGGGATACAAAGAAGGTCAAAAGACAATCTTTGCCTTCAAAGAGCTCACCATCTAATGGTGGGGACCACATAGCCTAAATATCCTCCTTCTAGAGGAGGATATACCATGTAGCGCCATCCTCAGTGTCAAGGAAAAAATATTAATACTGTGTCCTTTGTTTTAAGCACAAGTCTGCCATAAACAGTTTTATATATTTATCATTATTCTAAATCCAGGCATTTCAGATAAATGTCCAGAAACATAGCACAGTCCGCCCATGCCTTGGAACATGAGCCTAACACCAGATTTTCTGAAGTAACGTCTAGGAATCTTGAACAAGGCCAATTTCTCAATATGACAAAACATAGTTACCCAACGTAATGTTAACATTGTACTTGGTAAAGTAGAACTATAATTATTTAATCTTTTGGGAATGTCCCCAGAGAATCATCCTTCTAAAATTACCCAATCCCTCTTATTGCTCCCTGCAAGGCATCTCTCCTCTTCCCCCACCTCAAAGCAGGTAATTGAAGTAATGGGGAGATCTATTCCTTTACCCAAGTCCCTTCAGTAGATTGGAGGAAAAGGGTGCTGCTCACAGGTGAGTCATTACTTCAATTCCTTCAGGGGATGGGGGGATGCCTTGATCTTAATGTATCTTCCTGGTCCTTAGCTTTCCTTTTACAGGTTTTCCTTAAAGAACGGGATGAGGCTTAAACCAAGGCTTTATAACTTGGATTTGTGAATTTCCTTTAAAAAAATATTTTGATAACTGTATTTCAATATTACTGGTTTTCTTTGTAATCCTATGTATTTTTATTTTATCATTTAAAAACATTCTTTTGAGAAGGGGCCCATAGACTTCACGGGAGGGGTCTGTAACACAAAAAATCTTAAGAATTCTGGAACTAAGAGAAGGGGGAAAAGGATTTTTAGTGAAAGGTATTGTTTCCTGAGAAGATTGATTCAGTAGTGATAAAGTTTCTGCCCTTCTGATTTGGAAAGTATTTTAAATCCCTGGGTGGTTCTAAGCTCTGGAGGACCGCAGGAAAAGTGAAACTTTGCACAGTGAATTGTTAAGGGGTTATTCTGAGTCTTCTATACGTAGTCTGGTTTTTTTTTCCTGTGGGTTGGAATAAAGATTGTCCTCTATCAGATACTGCGTATGTTATCATTTCCTTGAATTCTTGTATGAGATTTGGGGACTGGTTTATACATATCTATGGACACTTACACACAAACTATATTCAAATTATGTTTGGAGATTGCTGAGGCACCTCTGGATCGGGACAACATGAACCAAAGAGATTTATTTGGTGAGGGGAGGGTTGCTCCCAGTTGACCTTAGTCTATGTGAGCCCAAAGCTGTGTATTTTGTACTGTGAGTTATACAAGACAATTTGAAGAGTGAGAGAGCATGGATAATTTGGTGATGGGGAAAGCTTAGAGAATGTTGGAACCTAAATAGAGCTTCAAAAGACACTAATCATTCTTTTGTGGATGGGAAGAAAGAGTGCATTGCAGACACAGCACTGAGATAGAAGATGGTAGTGTGTTTATTTCAGAAAACAGCTAGTGGTCAGGTATGGCAGAAATGTAGAGTCTGTGAAGGATAGTAATAAAAAACGAAGTTGAAAAGTTAGGTTTATAACCATATTGAAAATGTTTTATAAATGTTAGGAGGGGAGAGTTTATATATTTTTCCTAGAGGCAATAGGTAGCCACTAAAGGTTTTTGAGCATTCGAGTGACGCAATTTGATAACTGATCATTATTCTGTTAGCTTGTGTGGAGGATGGATTGGGGAGGGGAGAAAGAAACAGGGAGGTTTATTAGAAGGCTGTTAGAATAGATTGGACAAGTGGTGACAACAGCTATGGCTAGGGAGATGGAAAGAAAAGAGAATGAATTCAAGATTTGTTGTGGAGACAGAATCCACAAGATTTGGCAATTGACCAGATGTGGGAATTGAACAAGAGAGAATGGTGACACTGAGGTTGGAAACATGGGAGACTAGAAGGTTCATGATAATTTTAACAGGAACTGGGAAGTCTGAAGGCAGGACATGCTTAAGGAACATGCTGAGTTTGGGGGTGCTGCTGGGATATCAGCAGAGATAAAAGCATGCTATTTTTTTATTGGGGATGAGGCAAGAGAGATGACATATAAAGGATCATATTTGAGGCAGCTAGGTAGCACAGAGACTAGAGCAATGGGAAGGGGGTCAGGAAGATCTGAGTTCAGATTCAGCCTTAGATCAGAAGAGTTAAATAATAGCCTAATTGTGTGATTCACTTAACTGCCGTCTGACTCAATTTCTTCAACGGTAAAATGGGGATCATAATAGCACTTACATCACAGGCTTGTTGTAAGGATCAAATGAGAAAGTATTTGTGAAGCTCTTAGCATAGTACTTGGCACATAGTAGGCACTTAATAAATTCCCTTCCTCCCCCATTCCCAGAGTGTATTAGAGAGATTCTCTTACCACTTAGAGCTTAAAGGTCATCCAGTTCAATCCTTTTTACAGATGAGAGGGAAGTGAAACTCAGAGAGGTAAAGGGACTTGTCCAGTGGTGCAATGGCTAGATTGCAGGCTCTGGAGTCGAGAAGATCTGAGTTCAAATCCAGCCTCATATACTTCCAACTGTGTGACCCTGGGCAAGTCACTTAACTTTTGTTTGGCTCATTTCCTCATCTGTAAAATGGGGATAATAATAGCACCTACTTCACAGAGTTGTTTTGAGGATCACATGAGATCATAAAATGCTGAAAATGATCATAGCTGAAACTTGAACCAAAGTCCCCTCACATCAAATCCAGTGCTTTCTCTGTTCTATAAGCAGCATTTGTGTAGGTTCATAGTCTTTTCCTCAGTTTTCAGAAAGATCAGAGATCACTAACATGGATCAGGATCACAAAAACCTTCTGACATTTGAGGAATTGGGGGGGGTGGGGTGGGGAAGCAGAAGAAGAGGGACTTTTGTGATTCTCTTGGTCTTGGAATCCCCCTAAGTCATGAGACAGAGAAGGAAGAAAGCCATTTCCTTAAACTGACCTTGCTCCTACATCTCTGCCAGTGAGACCCACTTTGCCTAGGACTAACATGTTTTTAACCCAGTCAGTCAGTCAATAAATGTCTATTAAGCAGCTACTATGTGCCAGGCACTATGCTAAGTGCTGGTCCCCAATGGCAGGCTCCTCTCTCAAGTTGAATCTGCCCAGCTTTTCTCTGTTCTTAAATTTTCCTTTTCCTAGGTAATCATATAAAGATGCATAAAGAGACATATGTTTTTGGACATGGCAATTTGGGAATTGTTTTGCTTATGTATATTTCTTGTGAGGACTTTCCTCCCTCCCTCCCTCCCTCCCTCCCTCCCTCCCTCCCTCCCTCCCTCCCTCCCTCCCTTCCTTCCTTCCTTCCTTCCTTCCATTCTCTTCTCTCTCTCCTTTCCTTTTTTTTCTTCCTTGTTTTCTAGTGGGCAGGGGAGGGAGAAAGGGTACTAGGGTTACTTCCCCTCCACCCCCCACTACAACAATAAGCACCCCTACATACACAGGGTAGCCTGCTATCATAGCTTCTTAGATCTACATTTCTGAAAGGAAAGCAATTTTTGAGGGTTCAACAATCACTTTAATCAAGCACATGTATCATTCACTTAGTTCAGGGGAAAAAATCAGCACCCTGAACTTTAGAGAAAATACAAAAATCAAAATCAACAAACAGAGCTTCCAAACTGTCTGACGGTAAGCACTACAAATCAACAGACAGAGGCAAGTTCCTGACCATACATACATAGTTACTAGAGGGAGAACCACCAACATCTGGGTTTTCAAAGTCAGGGGCTTCTTAGTGGCTTACCAGAGTTTCATCAGGCCAAACAAAATCTTCCATTTAGTAAGCTCCAGAGTAAAACCTCACCCTCAGAGTATTTATACACTTTTTAGAGCCAGAGAACACAGCCCTTGAGAACCAGTGCCTCATTAGAAAATTAACAAAAGATGTGGCTCTTCCTACAAATCTTCCCTACTCAAACTCCCTTTAATGGGCTGGCCCATTAATGGGTGGGGAAGATCTTCCCATTAAGAAGCAAAAATGCACTATCAATATACCCACTAGTGAGTACAGAGAAAAGGAAGGCCAGAAAGAATTGTAGATGACCAGGATAACTTTAAAAGTGACATGGGTAACTTATATGAGGTGTCCCAACAAGTCTTCATGCAGTTTTAAGGTTTTTAAGGCTTAAATACCACATTTTCCACTAGTTTAAGCCATTAAAGTTTAAAATTGCATGAAGACTTTTGGGATTTCCTGTGTACTTAAAAAAAACAAGTTCTACATAATTAAGATCCTCAATTTCACATAACTGTTCTCTCCTATTCTACAGTGTATATGAAAATGCTCATTTTATTTGGTATTTAAGTTTAGAATTTTTAAAAACGAGGAAAAGGCAGCAGATCTTCTACATAGGATCCTTGCTTTGCATGCAAATTGATCCAAGAGTCAGAGGAGAAACATCAATGTAAAATATTAGAAGGAGTATTAAATTTAGATTTGGAATCTGAGTTCAAATTTATACTGTTCTACTTGCTACCTGTATGAACAAGGGTAAATCAGTTAACCTTACTGGGCCTAGATTTGCTCATCTGTAAAATGGGGCATCAACAATTAGGTAATCTTTTATGACTCTTGTCCCTTCTAATTTCTATGATCTTGAATCCCTAAATAGAGATTTCTCTTCCTCCTACCACCCCATTCACTTCATACCAATGGAAAATATTTAAATTGGGAGCCCAAGGTTCCATGTTTCAGAGGGACTTCTCCAGTTCACCACTCCAAGGAAATTCGATTCACTATCTATTGTAATCAAAAGTTACACATGACTAGAAAAGGAATCAGACTCGTCATGTTGCAAGAATAAGATCAGTTCACTTTTGGATCCCCTGGGTCCCATAAGTACCCTGGAACCCCAGGGATCATTAAGATAACAGATATAAGGCTGAAGGAACCTTTAAGGTCATCTAGTCCAATCCCCTCATTTTATTTATGTCAGAGTTGCTATGTTGTGTGGGGATGCAAAGAAAGAAAAGATGAAACTAGCTCTGCCCAAGAGGAGCCTGCCATCCAAGATGGGCGGGGGAGATGGATGGATGTATATAACCACATGTACATATACTTACATAGATTATAATATATATGTATATATATATGCATATATACATACATGCATGCACATAGGCATTTATATACACATATCTATACACATATATATTACACATACAAAATCAACATAAGGTATTTGAGGGGAGGTACTTGCATCTATTTGGATTTGAATTCAAAGCTGGGAGAATTTGACTTTAAATCTAGATTCCATTGTGCTATGTAAATTACATTGTACTATGTCTCTTTTTTCACTAATGAAACCAAGGTCCTGAGTTTGATTCCTCTTACAGAGATTTGCTCTGGCTAACATCTGCCCAACTAACTCTTTCTTCTTCAGCAGGGAATAATTGCCTCCTTGAATCTTTAGCCTCACTCTGACCTCTCCTGGACTGGAAGGCAAGGAATGTGTCAGTCATTTTTCCTCTTTGAATAGAACACTAGACTGGGAGTCAGAAGTACTGAATTTGAATCTTGCCTCAGACACCAACTTAGCTTACTGAGCTAGTCACTTAATGTCTCTTGGTCTGAGTTTTTTCATCTGTGAAAATGGGGATAAGAAAATCTCCTGAATCACAAATGCAGATGAGAATCAAATAAGATAACATTAATAAAACCTTAAAGAACTACGTATATGAATGTAATGGAATACTATTGTGCTATAAGAAATGATGAGTGGGAAGGCTTCAGAGAGTCCTGCAAGGACTTATATGAACTGATGCTGAGTGAAAGGAGCAGAACCAGGAGAACTTTGTTTATAGCAACAAGCACAATGTGTGAGGAATTTTTCTGATAGACTTAGCCCTTCACAGCAATGAAAGGACCTAAAAAATTCCCAATGGATTTTTGAGGCAAAACACCTTCCACATCCAGAGAAAGAACCATGGAATTGGATCGCAGAATGAAGCAGACCATTTCTTCTTGTGTTATGTTTTGTTTTGTTTCATGGTTTCTCCCATTCATTTTAACTCTTCTATGCAACATGACTAAGGTGAAAATGTATTTAATAAGAATGTATGTGTAGAACCCATATAAGACTGCATGCTGTCTCAGAGAGGGAGTGGGAAGAGAGGGGGGAAGGAGGAGGAGGGAGGGGTAGAAAAATCTAAGATTTATGGAAGTGATTGTAAAAAACTGAAAACAAATAAATTACTTAATTTTAAAAAAAGAGAACTATTTAAATGTTAGTCCTCCTCTTTCTTTTCTTTTTTTTCTCCTCATCCTCTTTCTCCTTCTCTTTCTCTTCCTCCTCCTCCTCCTTTGCCCTATCATCTAGTACAGTGAGTGCTGTGCAAAAGGTAGATGCTGAAAGAAACAGTGGTTAGATTGCCCTGGTTGGTGGCAATGATGTGGAATGAAAAAAACTGGTTTGGGATTGTGGTATTTCTGAATTGTCAGAAAGTTGGTTTCAGGGATGGTGTGGCAGATGCTGAAAGAAAAGTCTAGCACCAGTGTGTGGGAACTATACCATCAACCCTTCTTACAGTATATCAGGAGGCAAGGAGTTCACATACCTAGGCTTTGTGTCTTCCTGGTGAATCCAGTTCTCTTGGCCATCCCACAAGCTTCCCCTGGCCTCTGGAGAACTAGATTTGGTCTCCTTTCAGAAATAATGAATTTAAATGTAAGTCTCAGATCCAGCCCCACCCCTCCAAGGCAGCCTCTTAATTAGGATCTTTGGTCCTATGATTACTCAAATCATCATTGTTTGTTTTCCCCCAACCATGCTTAAGGGTTGTGTCAGACCTGGACCACAGTTTATTCCTTCTTCCCAGAGTCAGATGTAGCTAGAGAAATATTGATATGTAAGAGATGGAAGACATCTGATAAGAGGCTCATGTACTAAGAGGTATCTCGATTTGAGGTTTGCTGGATGGGACCATAGGAGCCACAGAAACCATTTCTTATGAAATTGATACCTGCGCAACATTAAGGAAGTGGCTTAGGTTATCAAGTTTAAAACAACTGTGGGCCTAGAAGGGCTGACACTCAGAGGCTCTTTTTCTCCTCTTCCCTGCAGGCTGGTGGCTAAGGCATGCAGACCAGGACTTTCCTGTGGTTTAGGGTTCCTGTTCTCCCTCCACCCTGTTTTTTGGGTGGGACTCATTTCATTCAGTGAGTTTTTGAGCATTTACAGTGCACTCAACTTTGTCATGCTAGAAAGACAGGATTCAGCCCCTATCCTCAGTCCCTGCTTCTCTCATTAGGGAGACAAGACACACGTGAAATAATAAGCAGACACTATATCATCAAGATTGTAATACAGTGGGAGTCAAGAAGGGAAAGATTACTGTGGGTTCTAGAGTAGTTTGCCATATTCCTTCTCCAGCTGATTTTACAGATGAGGAAACTGAGGCAAACAGGGTTAAGTGATTTGGCCAGGGTCACACAACTAGGAAGTGTCTGAAGCTGAACTTGAATTCAGGTTTCCCTGACTTCAGGTCCAGCACTCTATCCACTGTGCCACATAGCTGCCCCCCAGCAACGATAATGAACAACCACAGTGACAGAGAGGTGAAGAACCAGTTTTCATCCAGTGTCACAGTTCTGTTAGACTGTGAATTCCATGAAAACAAAATTTATTTTGTATCTTACTCTGCTCTTAGCATCATGCTCTACACAGAGTAGGCACATGGCGAGTGTCTGATTTGTGTTGCTCACAGCGTAAGGTGGGGTGCTCAATACCTACTGGTCTGAATGAAAAAAATCAATCCAGCAAGGTAATTTTAGAGGTGGGGTCAGGGACAGAGGCCATAGAAGCTTCAGTGACCAGACAAGGCTGGTGAATGAGAGGAGAAGGAGAAAAGGAGAGACATTCCCCCTCCATCTGACTGAATGGTGGTGATTGAGACTTGCTAGAGCATTGGAGTGACTGGAGGAAAACCCACTGGACAAAAAGATGGGAGACCTTGTGCAGCTAGAGACTCTGGGAAGCTGCCGATCTTTGTCAGTTGTCTTAGACTTCTTTCCGGTATAAAGGCCTAAAGATACAGATTATTAATGTTGAATGGTTTTTTTGTGGGGGGAGAGGGAGGCAAGAAGGGAAAGAGACAGAGAGAGAGAGATAGAGATTGAGAGAGAAAGGAAAGAGGAGGAAGAGGAAGAGGAGGAGAAAATGAGTACTGTAGCTTGGCTTTGTATTGAGCAGGGGCAGGAGCTTAGGGGTGAGGAGGTGAGGAATATGCCCCACCAGGGGAGTTTGGGTTGCCTCAACCTCATTGTTACCTTCTCAGGGGGAGATGTGACCCTTGGAGTCCACATTCTGCTAGATGTTTATGGAATGGTCAAACATTAATACTGTGTGTGTGTGTAATGTAATCAGATCATGACACTTAGAAAGAATGCCATCTGATATCAGTCCTATAGCTTTCAATTCTGTGGGCCTCAGTTTCCTCATGTATAAAATAGGGATTGAAAGATAAAACAAAACAAAATATGCACTATCTATCTTACAGGGCAGTTGTGAGAATAGTTTTGTTAACTCTAAAATGTTACATAAGCTTGAGCTATTATCATTATTTTATGTGAAGGCCATGTTGACTACATCCTATGTTTATAGCCCTGGGAGGTGGTGCCTCTGCAGGGTATTTGGGGGAGTCTGGGAGAAGTTACAGATGTTAATAGTTTAGCATATAGGGCAAAGGCATCTCATTCACCTTCACTGGACTTGCAGATTAACTGAACCACAGATGGAAAATTCCATTTGGTTACAGCACAAATGTTGATCCAAGTCTCTTCCCTGTTTACAAATGGAAGGAGTAAAGAATCAAAAAGGGGGGGGGGAAGGGGGAGTCAGAAGTGGAAGGAAAGGAGCACCAGGTCAGCAGTAATGGAATATATGGAACCTTTAGATCTTAGGATCTGAAATGAAGACTTTCTGGAGGCTGACATTCTGGGTAGTATGAAGGTTTCCCTCTTGGAAAAGTGCTAAGAATAGATGAGGGCAGCGATACCTTACACCTGCATGAGTAGCATCTCCCTGGGCAGCCTTGGGTGGCTCACCCAGTAGCCACATGGGCAAGTTCAGACAACCCCAGGAGTCACCAGTTTGTGTGCCTCGTAAATTCTGAGGGAACTGTTTCCGTATGCTTGTAGGTGACACAGCAGCTGGAGTCCTCTGCCTCGATATCCTCATCTGTAAAATGAAGATAATGGTATCTATCTTCCAGGCTGTTGTGAGGATATGAGATGTTTGCTAAATACAGATCTTAACCACAAATAAATGCATTTATGATGATGATTAGTGTCATTGCCCCCAGAAATTGAGTGGCCCCAGCCCCACACTGCCTAGTATACTGTCTTGGATGTAGTATGTGCTCTATACTTTTGTAAAATAAATGGTCCCTAGAAGACATATCCTGATTGCTTTCTGAGAATCCTCTCACCTTGCAGATGGACTGTGGAAAAAGTGGTGCCTCTTATACCCAGGGTAAGACTCCTGACTCTGCCTGACTGCCTCTGCAGCCTGTTCACTGCCTTGGCAGTGGAAAGGTTTGCTGTATATCTTGATAAATAAGGTGCTATTCCAAATAGTAGTTCTCTAATACATCTTAGCTTTCCCTCTACTATCACTTACTATATACACTCTCATTACTGACCATCTGGACCACTGCAAAAGTCTCTGTATTCTTTTCCTACTTTTCAGACTCCATTCTTCTCCCTCATACTGTAGTCAAATGATACTTTTAATTGTCAGTCAGCAAGCAATGAATAAGTGCTTGCTGTGTATCAGGCATTATGCTAAGCATGAGAAAAGCCAAAGCACTTTTTGCCCACAAGAAGTCACACTCTAATGGAAGAGACAAAACATCTGAATAATTAGGTCCATACATGATATCTACAGAGTAGGTGGAAGTCAGTCTGTGAGGAGGAAACAAAGAGTTCTTCATGTGGAATCCACATGTGGTCAAGGCATAGATTACCAGGGTCTGTGAACGCATGTGGGGAGAACATTGGGCCTATTTTTTTCCCCACCTAATAGTATTTTATTTTTTTCAATCACATAATGAGATAGTTTTTAACATTCACTTTTGTAAGATTTTGTGTTCTCAATTTTTCTTCTCTCCCTCCCCCTCCCTCTTTCCAAGATGGCACACAATCTGATATAGGCTATACATGTCCAATCCTATTAGACATATTTGTACTTTAGTCATGTTGTGAAAGAAGAATCAGGACAAAAGGGGATAAATTATGAGAAAGAAAAACAGAGAGAAAATAGTCTGCTTTGATCTGCATTCGTACTCCATAGTTCTTTCTCTGGATGTGGATAGTATTTTCCATCATAAGCCTTTTGGAATTGTTTAGACCTTTATTTCCATAATCAGTAAACATTTGTTAAGAGCTTATTATTTGCTAGGCAGGCACCTTGGAGTCAGGAGGACTTGAGTTCTAATCTGATCTCAAACGCAGTAGCTGTGTGACCCTCTGCAAGTCACTTAACCCTGTTGGCTTCACTTGGTTATGTGTCAAATGAGCTGGAGAAGGAAATGGCAAACTGTTCCAGTATCTTTGCCAAGACAACCCCAAACTGGCATCATGAAAGTGGAAAGCAATTGAACTGACTGAACAGCAACATTTGCTAGGACTACACTAAATACTGAGATTACAAAGGAAGGCAAAAGATAGTTCCTGCCTGCAAGGAGTTCACAATCATGTGATGGGTGGGAGAGGAGGGAAAGACAACACATAAAAAGAAGCTAAAAAGTTCTTTTGGGGAGGCGGGCAGAGAAGATCTCCAGTACAGGGTCCATGATGAAGTTCAGAATAGAATAGCTAGTTTACAAATAGTGAGATGACTGCTGTAATGGAGGAGGTGATAATAAGAATCCCCAATGTCTACTACCCTCAACCTTCTCCAATCGGAGGGAGAGAGGGTACCTGAGAGTTGAAGTGGAGGGTTACTGAGGAGGTGCGGGTTTCAGAGGGGACTCATGATGAAATCCAGGAATTCAGTCTGGTGTGAAATGATGAAGTGATTGCCCTGGGCCCCCTCCTTAAATAGAGCATCTGGGAGAGAATCTCAGATTATTTATGACACTTACCTTTGTCCTAGGGCTCACAAGTAGTTAGTTACAGAATCCAGATTTGAACTCTGGCCCAGAGATCTCAACTCTAGCACTGATTCCCCTTGACCATGCCCTTTTATGCATCTTATCCTTTCCTATGTTCTTACCTTTGCCTATACAGTTGCCTATTTCTAGAATACCCTTCCCACTGTCCAACCCCAAAATTCTTCCCAGCTCAGATAATCCCTTCTTTAAGAAATCTTCCTAGATTTGTTTGCCAGAAAATCTTTCCTTCTTCTGACTTCATATAGCATTTATGTACCCTTCTTATGCTCTTGTGTTCTAAACTAATTTTATGTATCCTGCTGATCAATCATAAACTATTATTCTTTGGCAGAGACCATGTCTTAAATATCTTTGAATATTCCCTAGCACAGTCAACATGTTACCCATAGCAGGAACTCAGTAAATGGCTACTGAGTGAAGGAAGGAGGTGGAATGATGTATTTAATGATTTATCAACTGCCTAGGGTTTGAATGGGAGTGGTTATGGTCAGTTAACAAATCATCAAGCATTTATTAAGAGATTACCATGTTTTAGAAGCTATACTAAGCACTGAGGAAAGGTCCAAGGGAACAAACATTTATTAAGTGCCTACTGTGTACCAGACAGTATGCTAAGTGTTTTACAGATATCTCTTTTTGATCCTCATAACAACCCTGGAAGATAGGTGCTATTGTTATTTTCATTTTACAATTGAGGAAACTGAGGCAGACAGCATTTAAGGGATTTGACCAGGATCACCCAACTAGGAAGTGTCTGAGGCTGGAAATTTTTAAAATTCTATTTAGAGTTAGGTTAAAGGACTATGCTAAGTGCTTTACAAATATTATTTCTTTTTGAACAACCCTGGAAGATAGGTGCTATTGTTATTCCCATTTTATAGTTGAGGAAATTGAGGCAGATGGCATTTAAGTGACTTGACTAAGGTCACCCAGCTGGAAAGTGTCTGAGGCTGGATTTGAACTCAGGACTTCCTCACTTCAGACCCAGTGCTGTATCCACTGTACCATCTAACTACCTTTTTGTAACTACAGTTACAAAGAGGCAAAGGAGCTTATACCCTAATAGGAGAAACAAGATGCAAATAACTATGTACGTATTATACATACACATATATGTATATATGTACACATACATAGTAGATGGAAAGTAATCTGGGAGAGATGTGGGGCAGTGTGTGAAGGGTGGGTGGGGGTGAGGGGGGAAGGAAGATCTCCTGCAAAAGGTGGAATTGATATTGATTCTTGAAGGAAGCTGAGAGCTGAGGGTAAGAGCGAGAGAGAGCATTTCAGGCATTGGGGACAGCAATTGCAAAGGCATGTAGTCATTACAACAAGTAGTCCAGGGTAGCTGGATTATAGTGTGTGAAAGGAATAAAATATAAGAAAATTGAGATGGGAGGAAGGGGCCAGGTTGTGAAGGCATTGGATTCCAATCGGAGGATTTTATATTTGATCCAGGAGATAAAAAGAAGCCATTGCAGTTTATGGAGTAGGGGGTGGCATGGTCAGACCTTCTACACCTTAGGAAAAAAATCACTTTGGCACCTGAGGGGAGGATTAGAAAGGGGAGAGACTGGAGGCAAGAAAATGATTTAGAAGTTTACTGCAGTTATCCAGGCAAGAGGTGATGATTGTTTGTCCTAGGGTGGTGGCTTGGTTTTATAAGCAGAGAGAAGAAGATGTATTTGAGAGAGTTTGTGAAGGTAGAAGAGACAATGTTTGGTTATGTGGGGTGAGCGTGAGGAGTTGAAAATGACACTAATGTTGCATGTCTATGAGCCTGAGAGAATGTGCCCATTTTGGTGAAGGGAGAGAACATTTGGGCTCTCAGAGTTTGTGGAAAAAAACAAAAAGGTAGTGGGCAGTGCTTTGGTTTGTATAGATAATTAATCACACTCCTACTATGTAATTAATCTAATGCTAAATGTAGAGGGTAATTTAGAGAAGTAGAAGCAAAGATACTTCCCTCAAGGAATTTAGAATCTATTTGGAGATATGTGGTATATGTTTGGCTGTTGAGTTCTTTCAGTTGTGTCCAACTCTTTATGACTCCCTTTGCAGTTTTTCTGGCAACGGTACTGGTGTGGCTTGTCATTTCCTTCCCCAGCTCACTTTAAACAAGAGGAAACTGAGGCAAACAAGGTTAAATGACTTGCCCAGGGTCACACAACTAGTAAGTGTTTGAGGTGGGATTTGAACTCGGGTTGTCCTGTCTCTAGACCCAGTACTCTATCCACTGCACCACCTAGTTGCCCCATGGTGTTTGTATAGGAAACAATAAATGGATGCGAGGAAATTTAATGAAGTGCTGAACTGAGTAGTGCAGACAGAACCAGGATGAGCACTGGGGAGGCCAGTGCTTTAACTTGGGCCACACGCTTCCTCTCAATATCAATGCTACCTCAAACCTCACCTTCTTTCCTGGTACCTCCATCTGCTAGTGCCTTCCCTCTGAGATGACCTTCCATCTACTCGTGACTGTACGTAGTTGTTTGCAGGTTATCTCCCTCATAAGAACGTGAGCTCCTTTTGAGCAGCGTCTGCATTTTTACCTTTCTTTGGATCCGTAGTACTTAGTACAGTCCTTGGCACATAATAAGTGCTTAATAAATACTTGTTGACAGACATAGTAAGTCTTTAATTAATGCTTTTTGACTGACTGTACCTTGCCTCATGCTCCCCTGCTAATCCACACCGACTCTTGGCTGTTGTTGCCCCTGAGCTATCTTCCCCCAGGGTCCTATCATTGTGGTGTGGCGTACCTCAGGATCCACCTTCCATGCCAGCCTTTGTGGGGGCGTAGACTGAATTACCTTGGAAATGGACCGCCCTCTTTTCCATGTGACTCTCCCTCTGGGCCACACTACCCTTGGTTGGAATGTTGTTGTTGAGTGGTTTCAGTCATGTCCAACTTCGTGACCCGCTTTGGGGTTTTCTTGCCAAAGATACTGGGAGTAGTTTTCTCTTCCCTTCTCCAGCTCATTTTACAGGTGAGGAAACTGAGGCGAACAAGGTGAAGTGATTTGCCCAGGGTCACATAGCTAGTAAGTGTCTGAGGCTAGATTTGAGTTCAGGAAGAAGAGTCTTCCTGACTCGGCATCCAGCACTCTATCCACTTGAGCCGCACTTTTCTCCATCCCCAGTTTTGCCTCTTTTTCCTTAACTCAATTTGCTTTAGGCATGAAAATTTCAGGTAAGGCTCTGGGTAATAAATAGTGACTAACATTTATACACTGCTTTAAAGTTTGCAGAATACTTACATATTTTATCTCCTTTGATCTCCACAATAACTCCAGGAGATAGGTGCTACTTTATACCTATTTTATAGGTGAGGAAACTGAGATTGAGAGGGGTTAAGTGACTTGCCCACAGTCATACAGCTGGTAGATGACTGAGGTAAGATTTGAACTCAGATGTGACTAAGTTGGGTACCTAGGATGGAAAGATTCACCTTCCTAAGTTCAAATACAGACTCAGACACTTACTAGCTGTGTGACCCTGGGCAAGTCACTTAATTTTGCCTCATTTTCCTCATCTGTAAAATGATCTGAAGAAGGAAATGCCAAATCACTCCAGAATTTTTGCCAAAAAAGCCCAGATGGGGTCACAAAGAGTCAGGAATGACTGGAAAATAAGTCCACCGAACCATCTAGCTGCCTACAGCTATTATGGACTATTAATGCTAAGTAATAATTAATGCCTGTTTAGGGGAGGGAGATTAATACCAGCTATAGCAGTCGAGGAAGGTTTTGTGAGTTAAGGAATCCTTGACTTGGGCCCTGAAGGGCAGATAGGATTCAGATGGCCTTTCCAGTTAGGGAGAATTTGTCTGCCAAATGGAGCAGCCCTGTCATCAGAGAGCAAGCAACCTGATCGCCTAGCCCTCATGGATGATGGAGAATAGAAAAAGGATGTGAGAAAAAAAAAACAAAACCACAAGGTCTTGGATGCGAGGGGGCTTTCTGCTCTAGAATGGCCCCTGACCTAATTATGATTGGGGCAGCCTTTGCCAGTGGTTGTTACCATTGTTTCCAAGGTGTTTCTGGTTCTCTGAGGGTTGATGAGGTCTTTTTTTTTTTAGTTACATTTTTTTCTTTTTTAAAAAATACATTTTTTTGGTTTTTATTTTTCATCATTCACTTCTATAAGATTTTTAATTTGTTTGGTCATGAATTTTTCCTTTCTCCATAGATCTGAGAAGTAAGCTCTTCCTTGCTCTCCTAGTTTGCTTATAGTATCAGCTTTTATATCTAAATCAGGTACCCATTTTGATTTTATCTTGATATAGGGTGTAAGATGTTGGTCTTTGCCTAGTTTCTGCTGTACTATTTTCCAGTTTTCCCAGCAGTTTTTGTTAAACGGTGAGTTCTTGTTCCAGAAGTTGGAGGCTTTGGATATATCAAATAGTAGATCACTGTAGTCATTGACTGTTGTGTATTTCACTGACCCACCACTTTATTTCTTAGCCAGTAACAAATAGTTTTAATGATTACTGCTTTATAATACAATTTAAGATCTAGTACAGCTAGGTCACCTTCCCTTGCATTTCTTTTCAGTAATTCCCTTGATATTCTGGATCTTTTGTCCTTCCAAATGAATTTTGTTCTTGTTTTTTCTAGCTCTGTAAAATATTTTTTTTTTTGGTAGGTTGATTGGTATGGCAGTGAATAAGTAAGTAATTTAATTTAGGTAGAATTTGATGGGGTTTTTGAAGGAGTCCTACCTGGCCTTTGATTCCAAAGACCTCAGGCCTTTTGAGGAGAGTACATGTGGCAGTAGGCTCTTGGTCAGACCCCAGCAAGGTGCAGCCTTCTCCTCATTAAGTAATGAAATCTAATCAGGGATAATTATGAGATCTTGGTTGTAGATACTGGGCGTAACTGAGGTAAGAGCTCTAGGACTATACTGCTTTCTCACCAAAAGCCAAAATAATGACTGGTGTGATGGTAGCTCTAATCATTCATTTAGAGTTTTAGTAATGTTCTCCATCATGACAGTCCATACAATTTTTTTTTTCAAATGGCTCTATTTGTTAGGGAGTGAGGCAGCATGAATTTGGAATCAGATCTGGTACCTACATTTATTTTTTTATTCATTTGTTTTAAGTTTTCTACAATTAATTCCATAAGTCTTAGATTTTCTCCCCCTCCTTTCCTCCCTCCCTGAGATGGCATGCAATTTTATATGGGTTCTACACATACATTCTTATTAAACACATTTTCACATTAGTCATGTTGCACAGAAGAATTAAAATGAGTGGGAGAAATCATGAAAAAAACCCAAATAAAAAAAACATATCACGAGAGAAAATATTCTGCTTCATTCTACATTCCAATTCCATAGTTTTTTCTCTGGATGTGGATGGCATTTTGCCACAAGAGTCCATTGAGAATGTTTTAGGTCCTTGCATTGTTGTAAAGAGCTAGGTCTACCAGAAAAATTCCTCACGTACTGTGGTTGTTGCTGTGTACAAAGTTCTCCTGGTTCTGCTCCTTTCACTCAACATCAGTTCATATTAGTCCTTCCAGGCTTCTCTGAAGTCTTTCTGTTCATCATTTCTTATAGCAGAATAGTATTCCATTACATTCATATACCTACATTTAAATCCCACTTCTCACTATTCATGCTCCCTTGGGCAAATCTCATCATCCCTCTGGGTCTCATTTTCCTCATCTGTAAAATGAGGGAAAGGAGCAGCTGTGTGGCTCAGTAGATAGAGCACTGGGCTCGGAATGAACAAGGCTCATCTTTCTCAGTTTTAAACTGGCCTCAGACACTTGTTAGCTGTGTGATCCTGGGCAGGTCATTTAACCCTATTTACCTCATCTGTAAAATGAGCTGTAAAAGGAAGTGGCCACTCTGGTATCTCTGCACAAAAAAAACCAGAAATGAAGAGTTGGACACAACTGAACAATAACTACAAAATGAGGGACTCAGACGAGGTGCCCTCCATAGTCTCTTCTAACTCTTCATTTATGCCTTATCCCTGGCGTTGTATGGTTGCATGAGTGTTGATAATATCCTCTTTCTGTAAGCCATTCACTGACCACCTTAGACCCATTTCATAGAAGCGGGGAAGGAGGTCCTGAGAGAAAGAGTGTGTTTGTCCCTGCCAGGTCATGGAGCAATGTTAGCAAAGCTATCCTGATTTCAGCCCAGGGTTCATTTCATATGACCCACATCTCTGGGCAGAAAATCTATGCAGCTTAAAATAAATCAAGCGACAGAAACCTGTGGGTTTCATATTAGGGAGCTCGAGTTATTCTTTTAAGTTTTTCATTTCATTTTCATTTCTCACTTTTTCCCCTCTTCCCAACTTCTGCCAAGCAGCAATTTTAAATGTGTTATTTTTAGTCCCAACCACAGGTCACAGCTTAGATACTTATTAAAATGAAACCAGTTGTGTTCTTACAAATGCCCGTTTGGGGCTTTTGAATGTGTTTTCAAAGGAGGCTTTCTTTGATGACCACCTGGTTCCTGTTGGTTTTTCTTGTCTCACCTTGTGGGTTTTTTTTTTATCCTAAGCTCTCTAAATGAAGTCATGGAAAGCTAGCCAGAAAGAAGGTTTTTCTCCTCTTTCTGTGAATCTCAGTCTGCCTTCTCCTCACAAAGGTGGAGGCTGAGATTGGAAACGGAGAGAGGTTGGAAGGGAACTGGCCTCTATCCCTCTTCTCGATCCCTGGTAGACTGTAAACTCTTTGAAGTCAAGGATGATCTCAATTGTATATTTGTATTTTCAGAGCCTGGCACACAGTAGGTATTGAATAAATTGAGTCATGTCATCTTGATGAGGCACCACTGACCTTCCCATCCCAGATCTCACTTCTTCTTCTTCCCATCACCCCCTCCCTCACTCTGTGCTTTTGCTCAGGCTGTGCCTAGAAAACCCACCCTACCTTTGTTGAGTACATTGAAACCCAACTTAGACACCATCTCCTTCACAGAACCTTTCCTGATCCTCCTGGTTCGTAAAGCTCTCTCACCTTCCTCCACCTCTTACATAGACATCTTTGTTTTATAACTTTCTAATGTACATATGTGATACTGTCTTATAATTATGTTTTCGTCTCATTCCCCAGGGACTACATCTTATTTCTGCTTTGTATCTCCCCAGGCCAGGACCATAATATACTGCTCTGCACGTAGTAGACATTGAAGTATCTTTTGTTTGTTCTTAGGGCTCAGCCTTGGAGAATTCTTCCATCCTCGGAGTTCTCTAGACCCGTCTCCCTGAACCTAGAACAGGGGAGAGGCAAGGAAAATAGGGTAGGGAGAAGTGACTAAATGGTTAGATTGAGAAACTCGAGAGTTGGGACTCTTGCCCTGTGGCTAATGCTTATCTCCTTCTGCCTCAGCTTTCTCATCTGAAAAATGGAGGGTAGAGGAGGTAGTTAGCATTATGGAGCTCTATGAATGATTGTGATGAGGTTTCTGAGTTCTTTGATGTATTCTGATGAAAGGTCTTATTAAATTGCCAAGCATCTTTAATGTTGATTCCCTCAGGTTATTGACATAAGGGCTGGGTGGGGCTATTCCTCCCTCCCTTCCAACCTCCCCTTATCCCTCTGTCTGCTCCCAAGCTGGGAAGCTTTGGTTGGCAGTAGCAATGACTTCAGTTTTGTTTTTGAATTGTCCTCCCCTGTGTGTGGACTAACTTCCAGAAGCCCTTGGTGGAAATGAAATGGAGTGGAATGGAGGGGGAGAAGTTCATTTAGTGTGGAAGAAGGGAAATTGAATTAAGAAACAGAAAATCTGGGTTCAGCTCTTACCACTGCCACTTATTAGCTATGTGACTTTGTTGACAGCCAAGTCAACTTCCTTGTCTCAGCACCACCCTTTCCCCGGGAAGGGCACTTTTCAAGGGAAAGAGCACTGAATTTGAATTTTGAAGACCTGGGTTCCAATCTTGACTCTAATCTTGCATATGTCACTTGATTTCTCTGGGCCTCAGTTTCCTCATTTGTAAAATTATGGCGTTGGACTAGTTGATTGCCATTAATATCCTTTCTGCTTTTAATCTATTGACCCTCTGCTGTCCATGACTTTATTCTTTCATTCCCCTGGAATATATTCTGTCCCACCTTACTCCCCAGAATGGTTAAATTCTCTCCCTTTCACCATGAAGCCATTTCCTACCTTCCATGCAGTACCCCATGCCCAGTTTCTCCTACTTTGTCTGAACTTTTTCATTTTAGTTGTTTGACCTCATAGAAATGGCCTATTTATATATGTGTGTATGTATGTATATATTATTTATAATTACATTTTA
The DNA here is from genome assembly GCA_023548195.1 of Bettongia penicillata ogilbyi. Lineage (NCBI taxonomy): Eukaryota > Metazoa > Chordata > Mammalia > Diprotodontia > Potoroidae > Bettongia > Bettongia penicillata. The sequence goes on from JAJHZJ010000100.1 coordinate 2,058,939, forward strand.
ATGTTACATCTATATCTTTATCTCCCCTTTATATCTCTTGCATCCCATAGAGTATACTGCATGTAATAAACACTTTTAAAATACTGTTGAATTAAATTTTTATAACGGAGATGATGTTTATGCTCCTCTCTGTGCCACAGCACAATTGAAGCAAAGGGCTTTATAAATGTGAGCTATGCTAATAAGGGTCTAAAAGATCCCCATCATCTAGTACAATACTTTGCACATGATAGCTGTTTGTAGGGGGGAAAAGAAACTGAATTCTATGTAACTATAATGACCACCAGGCTCAGCCCAGAGAATAATGGAGAAAATGGACCTTTCTCCCTTTCTTGCACAGGTAGAAGACTAGGGGGTGATGGGGGTGTATGATATTATATAAATTACATATATCTATAATATATATTATACAATAATTATATATATGTATATATGTACATATATATATATATTTATATACATGGTAGTTGTGTTGGGTAGCTTTGTTGGGTACCTCCCTCCTTCCTTCCCATTCTTCCTTTCTTCCTCCCATTCTTTATCACAAAGGGTGGCTTGGGCGGTGTGTGTGTGTGTGTGTATGTGTGTGTGTGTGTGTGTGTGTGTGTGTTTAGGGATTTATTCTGGAAATAAGGTAATATAAATATAAAATATATAAAATAATATAAAAACAAAAGATAACCATAAAAAAGCTAAAAATGGTTGAATTGAACCAATCATAATAATAGTCAACTTCATATAGTGCTTTCTAGTTCCCAGTGTGCTTTACTTTATCTCCCGTGCTCCTGACAACAGCTCTGTGAGTGGCGGCTGTATGATATTCCCATCTTATAGATGGAAAAACTGAGGCTCAGAGATGGGCATCTCCTGAGGTCATACACCTAGGAAATGAGTGAACCAGGTTTTCCTGACTACCAGCTTCATACTCTCTTTGCTGTTCAGGCAAGACACTCTGTTCATTCCTTCCTATTTGGAAGATACAGAGGTTTATAGAGAGGTCAGAGGGAAGCGACTGACCAAAAAAACCTAGATCTTTATGGAGTACCTCATATGCGCCCAGTCTTGTGCAAGGCTGTGCCTGTGGAGAGTGTGAGAGGAGTGGGAATACCTAATATGCCCATGGCACTAAGCGTTTGCAAGGTGCTTTTGCATTTATTATCCCAAGTGGTCCTCATGGCAACCCTGGGAAGGAGACAAAGGCAGGCCTTCCCTTCCCTGCATTTTATCGGTCAATCAATAAACATTTATTAAATGCCTACTGTGTGTCAGGTGGGTAGCTGGGTGGTACAGCAGATAGAATACTAGGTCTGGAGTCAGGAAAATCTGAGTTCAAATCCAGGCTCAGATACTTAGCTGTGTGACTCTGAGCAGATCACTTAATCCCTATTTGCTTCATTTCCTCATCTGTAAAATGGGAACACATTGGAGGAGGAAATAGCAAACCACTACAGTGTCTTTGCCAAGAATTTATCTTTGTCATAAAGAGCTAGATGTGACTGAATAACTGAACTGAACTCTGCTGAGTCTTGGGGATACAAAAAGAGGCAAAAAAAACCCAAAACCTCCCCAAACCAGTCCCTACCCTCAAGGAACTTACAATCTAAATTTTACAGAGTAGGAAATTGAGACTTAAATAGATTGACCCCCAAACCACATCACTTTTAAGTCTTGTCTCCTAACTCCAAATCAAGATTTCTTGACATTTCTCCAGCAAAAGATGAGTCTTGTCCTGAAAAGGTTTAGTGTCCTTGGTAAGGAGTTGGGGGGTACCAAAATGAAATAATCAAAGAAAATAAAAGACAGTATTGTCTCTGTAAATGGACTGGAAGTTCAGAGAGTCAATCAATGAGAAAATATTTATTTAGCATCATCTATGGACCCAGCAGTATGCTGGCCAGACAGAAAAGGAGGCCTTGTCAAGGAAGGATCTGTAAAAGCGATTGGACTCTGGTCAAGTCAGCAAGCATTTATTCAACACTTACTACATACCAGCCTCTATGCTAAGCACTGGGTATCCAAAGAAAGGCCAAAACATGTGCCTGTTCACAAGGAGATCACAGTCTAATGGAGGGGGCAACATGTAAACAACTATGTACAAAAAAAGATGAATCCCGAATATTGAACTGGGTATCGTGAAGGTCTCATCTGAGAGAGGGGAGAAGTAGAATGCTGTCCTTCTGAGATAATTTCAGGGGGAAAGGCACTAAGGTGTCTTAGAGAACTAAAAAGCCTTCTTGCGGAAGGTGACACTTTAGCTAAGACTTGAAGGAAGCCAGGGAGGCAGAAATGAGGAGGGAGAGAGTGTCAGGCATGGGGTCAGCCAGGGAAAATGCCATCATGTGAGAAGAACAGCAAGGAGACCTGTATTACTGGACCACAGGATATGTGGGGAAAGTAGCAAGGGGCCAGATTACAAAGGTATTAAAAGCCAAACAGGATTTTATATTTGATAGGCAGGTGATCTCCACCACTAAAGAGAAGTCTAGTCTTTATTTAAAAATAACAGTACTCTGAGAGTTCATTCCACTTGGCTTCTTGCAGAATCACCTCTGTTCAGATATTAGCCTGGCCCCAGAGTCTGGGGGGTTATCCCCAGGTGCACTCATATATCTGATCAGTAAGCATTTAGTTATGCTTCACTCCCATCTGAGTGAAGCAGTTTATCTTAAGGAGAAGTCAGAGAAATTCCATGTCTCTACCCCATGGATGTGTTCCCATGCAAGAGAAGTTTGAGCAGTCTTCTCATCTCTGGTTGGGCAGGAGTCTGTCCAATGGAAGAAAGCCCTTGCTCCTGAACTTCCTTTTTGACTTTGAAAAGTGGTAAGTCTGTGACCTGTAGAGATGCAGCTTGGTATGATGAAAAGAACATTGAATCAACAGGGTAGTTTCTAGCTTTACCACCAACTAACTGTGGGACTTTACATAGTTAACTTCTCAGAATTTCAACTTCCTCTTCTGTAAAGTGCACTAGATAGGGCACAGTTTGAATCCTATGGTGTAAATGATGATAAGGATAACAAATATTTCATATTTAAATAGCATTTATATTGCCCATTAAAGATTGTCTCATTTGAGCCTCACAATAATCTCAGGATGTAGATGCAATTATTATCCCCATTTTCCAGATGAGGAGACTGAAGCTATGAAAAGTTAAGTAACTTGTTCAGGTTCATGTAGTTAGCTGGTTAAGTGTTGGAGGCAGGATTTGAACCTAGTCCTTCAGGACTCCAAGTCCAGTGTTCTCTTAAGTGTAATATGCACTTGTCTATTACCTTCTATATTACACTTGTATATACCCTTCTAAGTATTAGAACTTCACAGTTTCAAATGTGATCCTCTTCTTCTATTTTTTTTAATGTTGAAACATTCACATTTGCTATTAGTTCAATTTATAATAATAGACAAATAAAATGAACTAGATGATCTTTTCCAGCTTTAACATTTCCTGGTGCTTTGGGCTGAGGTTGTTTATGTTTTTAGCTTCCTGAGACTCCCAGTCTTGGATGTGCTTGAGTCCTTCTGCTCTTCTCCTCACTAGGATTTTTACCAAGTTGAAAAAGATCTGCTATATCTTAGATGGATGGATGGGAAACCAAAGCTTCAGTCAGATACCCAAGGTCCCCATCTTCCTGGGACTCCCTCAGCATTTATTAAAAAGATAGACATAGCAATAAAATAGTCCCCCTCTCAAGAAGCTCACATTCATTGGGGGAGATCCTGTACTCTTGACTCCCTTCCATCTGCTGCTAATCTGTGCTGAATCTACATTAGTACAGGGGGTTTCCACATTGGGTATTTTTTACATTAATGAAATCATAGCTTTCAATGAAAAACAGACACCATCCACATAGGTATCATCAAATTCAAGCCTTACCTATTCTTTAGGAAAATCACACTGATCACTATGGCAGCCGTGTGGAGGATGAATTGTCCCCATCAATCCTCTGAAAGTAGGGGCAATCATACCCTTCCCAAGTTGGGCTCCCAGTGAGTATAACTAGATGGTAAGCTGAGATGTGAGGGAGACTTTTTCCTTTCCACCAGGCCCCTGGAGGACCTGTAGGAAACAGCAATGTCTCCTGCTCACAGGCAGAGAGGGAAACAGGGTAAGCAGACTTCATTTTCCCTACCAAAGGTGTCACAAGCTTCCCTGGTCAGCAATAGCTAGTCTTTAAGCCAGTGCCTTTCACTTCCCCATCCAGAGTGGGCTTCAGTGGGCCAGAGGTAGGGAACAGCAAAATGAGCCCTTTCTGGGGAAGAATACAGGAAATCGCCCTGATTGTGTTTCTTCCACCCACCTTTCTCCCTCCCACTCCCACACCTCATTGAGATTGCATGTTGCTATGCAGCTGTAAAATCAGGCAGCCAATCATGGGCTGGAAGACAGAGACAGGGAGACAGGCAGCTTCAGGGCAGCTCAGAGATGCCTGCATGTCCAGCTGGAACACAAGAATCGTGGACTCCTAGAATGTCAGAACTGGAAGGGACCTCAGAGATCATCTACTTTAGGCCCCTCAGAAAGGCAGACCCTGAGAGAGGGCTGCTCGGGGTTATGTAACAATTAGTGCCAGAGCTGGGACTGGAATCTGTGACTCCTGAGATTTCTGGTCCCTTCTGTTTCCACAGCATCCCTTTTCCCTAATGCTGTCTGCTGGCAGCTTCATTTTCCAATCAGGTTTGGTATTTGGTTCTGTTTGTTTGTTTATCTATCTGTCTGTCGGTCCTTCTGTCTATCTATCTGTCTATTTATCTATCTACATATTTTTAAGGCACTGCCCAGTAAGTTAGAATTATTCTCATTGTTGAGATCCTCAACTGCCTTTCAGACATCTTGAACTGTATGTCCAATAAACATCTAAAATTCAGTATGTCCAAAACAGAATTCGTTATCTTACCCCTAAATCCTCCCCACCCACATCCTACCTTCCCTATTACTGTAGAAGGCAATCTCCTCCTCCCTGTCCCTCAGCTCATCCAGTACTCCTCACTCTCCCTTACCCACCGTATCTAAGCTATTGACAAGACTTGTCTAGTTCATCTTTGCACCATCTGCTAAATATGTCCCTTTCTCTTCTCTGACATTGCCGCCATATTGGTGCAGGTCCCCATCACCTCACTCCTCTATTATTGCTATAGCCTGCTGGTGAGTCTGCCTACCTCAAGCCTGTCCCAACCCCAATCCATCCTCCATCCGGCCACTAAAGTGATTTTCCTGAAACACACATCTATATGTAACCTCCCCTACTCACTAAGTTCCAGTGGCTTCTTCCAGTTGCCTCCAGGAACAAATACAAAATGCTCTGTTTGCCATTCAAAGTCCTTCATAACCTAGTACCTTTCAGCCTTTTCAGCCTTCTTACACCTTTCTCCCCAACATGTACTCTTCAGTCCAGTGACACTGGCCGCCTGGCTGTTCCATGAACAAGACACTCCATCTCTTTGCTCTAAGTATTCTCTTTGGCTACCTCCCATGCCTCTAATATTCTCCCTCTTCCGCTCTGACTGCAAACCTCTGTGGCTTTAAGTCCTGCCTAAAATCCCACTTGATAGCCTTCTCTAACCCTTTAATTCCAGTGTCTTCCTTCTGTTAATTATTTCCTTTTTATCCTATGTGTAGCTAGCTTTGTATATATTTGTTTGCAAATCTCCCCCATTAGATTGTAAACTCCTTGAGGGTAAAGACTGTCTTTTGTCCCTTTTTGTATCCCCAGAGCTTAGCACTGGACCTGTCCCTTTGTAGGTTGTTCACCAAAGTTTATCAGATTTGAACTGAATTGAATTAATAAATGTTTATTGAATTGGCACACCTGGTCAGAGTTTTTATCAAAGGCAGAGGCTCTTAACTTTTTCTATGTCATGGACCCCTTGGACAGCCTGGTGAAGTCTAGGGACCACATCTCAAAATTGTGTTTTTAAGTACATAAAATAAAATACGTAAGATTACAAAAGAAGACCAGTATATTGGAGGAAGGACTCCTTTTCTTTTTTGGCTTGACCTATAATTTCATTGCTCTGGGAACTTGCAGTGAGGAAACTCCTTCCACCAATGCGGGTTGGCACCTCTTCTGCCATTTAGTCTTAAGAGAGTTGCCTGAGAGCAATGAGAGGTTGAATAATTTGCCCAAGATCGCAAAGCGGGTGTATGTTGGAGGTGGCACTTGAACCTAGCTTTTCCTGACTCTAAAGCTAGCTTTCTATCAGTCCACACTGCCTCTCAACATTGAATATAGCCATTTATAAAATAATACAATAATAATTTATTTATATATACCTCTTTATATATTTATATAGCTCTTTAGGATTTGAAAAGTGCTTTATATTTTCTCATTTTGTCCTCACAACTATTCTGAAAAGTAGGTATTATTATTACCCCCATTTTAAAACTGGGAAAACTGAGGCATATAGTAGTTAAATGACTTGCCCAGGGTCACACTTGCCCAGGAAATAAGAATTCTGCAGCAGGATTTGAACTTGGATCTTCCTAACTTCAGGTCCAGGATGCTATTCACCCTGCCACCTCATAGAGTCAGGTGTAGAATGTTAGAGATGAAAGAGATTTTTCAGATAAATTAGATGGCACAACCCTTTAATTTTGCAGATTATTCATGTCCCATTCATGTTTGTATGGTGCTATAAACTGCAAATACTCTCCTTGCAATTATTATCACCCCCCTTCACATACATGCATACACACACACACACACACACACATTTTATAGATAAGAAAACTATGGCTGTGACTTATCCAAGGTCCTGCTGCCAGTAAGTGTCAAGGCTGGGACTTGAATTCAGGTCTTACTCCATGTTAAATGGCATATACTACATCCAGCTGCCTCCAAAAGTGGAGATTTGTCCAAGTTCACAAACAAGCTTTCCTCTACCGCTAATCTACCTCATCCTTCTTCATTGTAGACATTCTCACAGTCAACTCCTAGTCATCCATTTCTCTGGACAATGTTGGACAACATTATCCTGATATACTCCACATCTAGCAAAATACCTGGTACATAGTAGGTGGGTAATAAGCTTGTTGATTAGAAAAGGAAACCCATCTCCATACCTCTTTTCTATTTCTTCCTCTTCTCTTCCAAGACTCCAAGACCCCAGTGACTTCTATTTCCTCTGTCCAGTTTCTGATGGAAGTGCTGATGGACTGTATATACCTGTTCATTGATAGTTGGTCTGAAAGCATACAAAAGGGGAGAAATGATGGTAATTCATAAGTAGGAAAGAAGGTGGTGAAAAACTGAGTCAGAACTAATGGAAAAATAAAGACTGTGCCTAGCAGCAGCTGGGAAGGAGTCATATTATCTTTGAGATCACCTGGCAAATCTGCCCTGGGATTGGGCTAATATTATTGCTGTGGTCCAGCTGCCCAGCAAATTCTCTTCCAGCCAAATAGCCAGACCTTCTATTAGAGTCCTTCTCAGGCTCTTGATTGTTCTCTGACCTTGAGTGGCCTCCATCTCCAGTCTGAAGTGTCTTCTGGTTGAATTGACTTCTAGCCTGCAAGCTGCAGAGTACATGGAAAGTGATTCCCAGAGCTCTGCGGACCAGGACCAGCTACACCTGCATCTCTCCTCATGGTGAAATGAAAGGGTATTCCTCTTAGAATTGGTGAGCTTAGATACTGGTTTTGACACTTCCTTCATCAAAACCCTTGACTTCTCTCTGCCCCAGTGCCCACTGCTGTCTGTAACAAAGGAATAATACTTTCTCTTGGAGTTGTGAGAAAAGTTCTTTGGAAACTTTAAACCCACATTGATACATCAGTCATTATACCTGTTAGGGACATCTCTGGACAAACAGGGAGGGAGTGGCATGGTGGGAAGGGGGCTGGATTTGATATTAGATGATGTGCTTTGGAACCCTGACTCTGACATTAAATGTGTGACCTTGGGTAAGTCACTAAACCTCCTCGAGCCTCAATTTCCTTATCTGGAAAATGAGAGGCTTGGACTAGCTGACCTCTGAGGTTCCTTGGAGCTATGAATCTGGGATCCTCACCCCTGCACAGATAAGCACCTAGCCTCTGGTCAGGTTGCTTCTTTCTTTCTCTTTGCCCTTTGCTGAGTTTGGGAGGCTGGAAAGGTAGAGATGGCAGGAAGTTTAGCATTTGGTGCAATCAGCCAACATGAAACACCTCATTTCTTGTCTCTACACCTTCACATAGGCTGTCCTTCTGTCTGCAGTGCAGTTTCCTGATACCTCTTAGAATATAGTTTCCCTCAAAGCTCAGTTCTAGTACCATCTTCTGGTGGAAGCCTTTCCCTGATTCCCCTATACTGTCCATCTCCCCCATTTACTTTTTATATTTATATATGTATACATTATATCTCTCTCTCTTCCAGAATAAAAGCTCCTTATGTATTTTATCTTTGTTTCCATCTCCTCAGGGCCTGGCACACAGTAGGTGCTTAATAAATATTTACTCTTATTTGCCTTGAGATTTGAGCTGATACCAAGGCAGATGCCACTATCCAGTTTAGAATTCTTTGTATTATAATTTATCAAGCGCTTCCTGTCTATAGAGTACTGTGAGAAAATGATAAATTTAGATTGGCACAGCCCTGACCACTTGGTACTTACACTCTAAGAGACTTTAGAAAGCATTAAGTTCTGTTTCCTCATTCTACAGATGAAGATGCTGAAGATCAGAGACGTGAGAGTCTCCTAGTTAACTGAGCACTTTACATGTTAGCGCATTTCATCCTCTCCAAGGTGCTATTTATTATTCCCATTTTGCAAAGAAGGAAACTGAGGCTGAGAAGGGTTAAGTGACTTGCCCAGGGTCTCGTTGCTACTAAATATCTGAGGCAGGATTTGAATTCAGATCAAACTAATTCCAAGTCCATTTATTGATAGTGGAAATGGAACTTGAAGCCAAGTCTCTTGAATCACCATATTCTTTGTTCTTTTTCCCTCCATCATGGCACATCTCATGATGCTGTAATTGTCCTTGAAATAGAATGCCTCAGACAAGTAAGGACGCTCCCATCAGCTGAAACAACCTCTTCTGCTTCTTCTGCCTTTTCTGTTCTATTCACTGGAGTACAGGAGAAAGAGAACTAGCTCAGAGTGAAAGGACCTGAGTTCAGATACCATTTGGGCATTTATAACCTTTAGACCTCAGTTTTCTTATTTCTAAAATGAAGCTGTTGGACCAGGTGGTCTCTGAGATCCTCTCTAACCTTAGGGTACCTAGTACCCTTCCAAGAGGGAAACCTGGGTCTGAATAATAACAAATAATAAATAGATACTATTATTTAGACATGGGTCTGAGTATTGCAACACTTACCATTTACATAACCCTTTAAGGTTTGCAGAGTATTTTACATGTCGTCTCATTTAATCCTCTCAAAGGTACTATTATTATTTCCATTTTACAAATGAGGAAACTGAGGCAGAGAAGGGTTGAGCGATTTGCCCAGGGGCACATAGCTAGTAAATATCTGAGGCAGGATTTGAACTGTGATCAGATTAACTCTCAACTGTTATAACACCTGGCTACCCTGACTTTAGTCTTTTATGAAATAGACCTATATATTGTACAGTTCAGTGGTAAGAGCCCCGAGAGTGAAGGGTAGTCAGGAGGCTTGAGTTCTAATCACGATTCTACCATGAGAATTCTACCCTGGGTACCTTCTTTGGCCCTCACTTTCTTCTGTAAAAATGGGAATACTGTCTCCCCTACCCTCATCACACAGGATACATTATGTATCTGTTTGAGAAGTATGTAAGTGCTGGATAAGGGTTAGGAACTGTTTTTTTTTCCTTGGGAAGGAACTTCTGCAAGGGGATATGGTGTCCTTGGATTGGTGGAGAGAAGCAGCTATTGGCATTTCCACCTCTTCGTCTCCCCACCCCCACCTTAACCTCCCAAGCGCAGGCCTTGGCTCGGACTGCGGTGGGTCTTGCCCGCTGCCTTTGGCTGTTTTTTGATCTTCCTGCTTCCTGTAGGTTCCAGGCAGCTGGGAAAAGTTGGTCTGGTTTTATAACTCCAGTATCAGCAGTCACTGTCTCCCCACTGGATGAGGAGGAGGTTATATAGTTGTCCTGGGGGGTTGGGGGAGGTATGATGGGATAGTGATAAAGGTAGGAGTGCAAGGGTGGCAAAAGAGAGTTGAGGTGGTATGAGAAGGTGGTAGAGAATTCTCCAGGCTTCTCCTTCCTGTCAAAACCTTTGTGTTCAATTGATTTTGTTCTGGCTATCCAAATTGCTCCCTGCCAACGTGAGCAGAAAATTCAGCTTTCACTTTGCTGTATAGCCTTATTTATTCAGGGGCTGAGCCGGGAGGTCTTAAGTTGAAGGCAGGACTTACGTTCCTTAGTCCTTTGTGGGTATGTGATACCATGAAAAAAACACTGTTCTGGAGTCTCAGAGAATCAAATCCCACTTCAGACGTTTAGTACTTCTGTGACCGTGGACAAGTTCTTTGACTTCTGAGCTGTTTCCCTCCATATAAAATCAGGGGATTGGATTTAGATGGTTTTTAAGGTTCCTTCCAGCTCCTATTCTTTGATCCTATGATCATTCTGTTTTTCTAGGATTACTTGCAATCGTTTCAGAACCTAGCCTTGGTGAAATTCATACTTGCCACATTTGCTATCTAGTCTACTTTCCTTTAAAGATTTTGCTGATGGGAGGGGGTGGGGACAGTAGGGAACAGTGCCACATTAGGTTTCATGCAGACATGTGGACTCGGGGGCTTCTTTCCCAGACTACATCTCTGGGAAATTGACAGCAGTTTTCCTCCTTTCTCCTGGTTGTTCTCTTGGGGCCATCATCTTAGTTTGCATTGCTTCCCTCCTCTCAACCTTAACAGAAGTTCCCTTAGTTGCCTTACCGAGCTTAATGTCTGCCATCAGGGATTCCCTCTCTTACGGCACAGTACTGACCCAGAACTCCTCTAGGATCCTCTGTCTTTGAGGTGTTGGCTTGTTGAACACCCTTGGGAAGGAAGGTACGTTGGCAGACAAGGCTTGACTCTTTTTTCCATAGGGGAAAAACTGAGACATTGAGAAGTTTCTGTGACTCACTTGTCCCTGTGGAGTGCAATGGAATAAGCAGTGGATCCCTGGGCTTTTGTCTAGTATTCTTTCCACTGGGGCAGTGGTGCATGATGTTTTTTTAAAACTGTGATAAATGTATGAATATCACCCTATTCTTCTTGATCTAACCATGTAGTGACTCAGGATAAATGACCCAGTCATTTATTTATCCATATCCCAAGCCCCATGTGTATATCTCCTTCTCTCTCTGCCTCTGTCTCTCTCTTTCTGTAAATGCATGATAGCTCTTTATACCTAGGAGGGGAGAGAAGCTGTTAATGGGGTATGTGGCTGTTCAGTAGTTTTCAGTTGTGTCTGACTCTTCATGACCCCATTTGGAGTTTTCTTGGCAGAGATGCTGGAGTAGTTTCTATTTCCCTCTCTAGCTTATTTGACAGATGAGAAAACTGAGGCAAACAGGGTTAAGTGACTTGTCCAGAGTCACACAGCTAGTAAGTATCTGAGGACAGATTTGAACTCAGGAAGATGAGTCTTCTTGACTCCAGGCCTGGCTCTCTATCAACTGTACTACCTAGCTGCCTCATGTAGAGTTTAGTAGGTGCCTAATAAATGTTCAGTGATTGATACTATGTTTAATAGAACCTTCCTATTATAAATTGAAAAAAATGATACTTAGCACTGTTAAGTAACTTGTACATAGTCATTCCACTAGAAGGGTTGGAGCTGGAACTCAAACCTATGCCTCCTGAATCCAAAATCAATATTTTTACCATTACACCATGAACCCCAGAAGGAAAACAGTACTTTAGAGTCTCCAGTTATAGAGGTTGATATTGAATACTAGAATAATATGGACAGAGGGAAAGGAGACATCGTGTCTACCCAGTGCTAAATAGGTCCCCTAAAGATGACTAGGATATCACTTAGGTGGGGCAGTTTCCCTCCAGACTGACCTTGTCTTCTCTCCCACTGCCACTGCTCTCTCAGTCCATGACCATACATTTCTACTTGTTGGTCAAGTACCCCTCTTCTTGGGGCCCTAAACAGTTTGATTTTTTAAGCAGAGGCCTCAACATCAGCTTCTCAGCCTCCTCTTGGCCCCGCAAGCATCCATGACCCTGACTTGTGAAGAATGAATGCCTTATAGGAAAACTTATCTATTCAGCATTCAGGAAATTTCTCAAATAATTCTTCCCTCTGAGTGAGGAAGTAAAACTTTTCATTTAGTGACTTCTACTGCCTAAGTCAGCAAACATTCCTAGGTACTGTGAGGGGCTGTGAGAGATATAGATGACAAGTCCTCCCTAGAGAAGGGGGTCTTAACCTGAGCTAGATTTCAAAGGGATCCTCAACTTGGAACAGGGGAAAATTACACATTTATTATAATTTAATTAATTCGTTTGGAATCCTGTATGTTTTATTGGAGTCATTTAAAAACATTACTTTGAGAAAGTGATTCTATGCTTTGCCAGTCTGCCTAAAGGACCTATGACACACACAAAAAAGTTAAGAACCCCTGCTTTAGATGCACAGTCTAGCTGGGGAGACAAAAATCATTCATCTGAAATAGAAACAATGCATAACCAAGTGATAAAATATATGGTATGATGCTGTCAGCAGCCAGGAAAGTATTTGGTTTGAGCTGCAGTAATCAGAGAGGGCTTCCTGCAGGAAGGGGGCCTTAGGCTGGCCATTGAAGGATCCCATTCCTTTTTTTGTCTACCCATAGGTCTGTCCTTTATCTTCTTGCACACCCAGTAAAACCCAAGTCTGTGATGGAGAGAATGCTGGATTTTGAGTTCCAATGATCAACTCTAACACTTCCCACTGCCACTTATCTGAGTGATGTGTCACTTAACCGTTCTAGGCCTCAGTTTTTCCGTCTGTAGAATGAAGTTATTGGACTAGATGACCCCAGAAGTCTTCTGGCTCCCATTTGAATCCCTTGACCCTTACGTCTTAGGAAAATTCATTTTCCCAAAACAACAACAAAATTTGTGTGAATTGATATGGGATGAAATGAGCAGAACTGAGAGAACCATTAATATATCAAACACTGCAAAGACAAACAACTTGGAAAAACTTAAGAACTCTGGTTAATGCAATAATGAACCATTGTTCCAGAGGACCAGTGATGAAACATGCTGCCCACCTTGCGACAGAGAGGTCATAGTCTCAGGGCATAGAATGAAACATGTATGCACACACATGTGTGCTTATATACACACATATATATATGTATATATTTCATATGACTAAGGTTGAAATTTGTTTTGTTTGACTATGTAAGTTTATTACAAGATTTTTGTTTTTTCCAAGTGGGAGAGAGGTAGAAAGTAAGAGAAAAAGTAGATTTTGTTAATAAGAAAAATATAAAAGAAAATAAAGTGTAAACTCATCTTCTCTCCTCAATCATAGGCTCATACATTCCAAGCTAGACAGGACCCTTAGGGGTTATCGAGTATAACTCTTACTTTATAGATGAGGAAACTGAGGCTCACAGGTGTTAAGTGATTTGCTCAGGTCAACCAAGCTAGTAAACACCTGGGGTAGTTTAAATCTGGGTCTTCCTGATCCCAAGTTCAGAACTCTAATAATAATGATAAAAATGGCTAATATTTATATAATACTTTAAGGTTACAATGTGGTCTTTATAACACAGTGAGGTGAGTGCTTTTATTACTTCCCATTTTTCAGATGAGGAAACTGAAGTAAAGAAAGGTTAAGTGACATAGTCAGGGTCACACAGCTAGTGTCTGAGGAGAGATTTGAACTCTGATCTTCCTAAAGACAAGGCCAGTGTTCCATCTCCTATGCTACCTCACCAAAACCTTCCCTAAAGTATTTTCTTATTGATCTCCTTTGGATCCTCTTCTAACTAGTAGAGTATTCTATCCTCCAGGCGCCTTTGTGTTTGCCTCTGATCTCACACACTATGGGAATAGGCTGGCCTAGCTCAGCTCACAAGGGAGAAAAAGCACAGCCTCTTGGGAGCTAGAGTCAGTGAGTAGCTTCTCTTTCTGAAGTCAATTCAGAAATAAGCACATCCCTTTGGAGCCTGTCCAGAAGACAGACTGTCCTCCGGAAATCCTGTTGTATGGTTGCATGGAGGGAAGCTCCGGCTGTCCCATTCAGTAGAAATATTTCTGTCCTTCCATCAGGTTGTCTCTCGACTGAAGGGAAAGGAGTATGCTTCTTGATTCTTTTGCCAATAGCTAGTTGGCTGGTTGCCCATCCTCTTTTGCTTCCTGTTTTCTTTGTCTCCCTGCCCCGCTTCCCCATCATCAAACCCTGATGTGGCTATCATCCAGGCCTACTACCATTATAGGGCTCTTGACCCTAATGTCCAGAAATCCTTTGGTTTTTCAGCTTCACCTCAAGACTTGGGGGTAAAGACAGATTGAATTGGTTGGAGGGTTCTGCGGTCTCAGACCCCTCCTATCCTGATCCTCAAGAAAATTTATACTACAGCAGCAACATAATAGAAATGCACAATTTGGAAAGACCTAAGAACTCTGACGAGTGCAACCATTACTCATGATTCCAGAGGTCCAGTGATGAAGAACGCTACCCATTTTACGACAAAGAAGTGACGGACTCAAGATGCAGAATGAGACATATTTTTGGACATGGCCCAGATGGGAATTCATTTTGCTTAACTATGCATATTTGTTAGAAGAGTTTTTATTTTTATTTTTTCAATGAAGGGGAGGATGATAGAAAGGAGGAAAATAAATGTTTGCTAACTTAAAAAAAATGCAATTACAAAAAGGAAAGAGGGAGAGAAAAAGAACAAAAAGTCGATCCACAGACCAATTTGTGGACGTCTAACTAGATAAATTCCCCTTATAGAGGGGAATAGGTTGGTCATGCCAAACAGGGGAGAGGGGAAGCTATTTGTTGCATCCTTCTACCTTGCCACCCAATACTAGCTTACTTTTCCTTATGTTCTACTAGCACATAAATTCCTTGGGAGTTAGGATTTTTTTGAGGGGGGTGGTGGTAGAGATTTACATCACACAGTGCGGTGCCTGGCACATAGTGGCACTTAAGAAATGCCTATAAAATAAAAACCACAGAGTGGAGGCAGCCCTCCCCCCACTTGATTTCAGCTGATCAAAGCTATGGTGTCAGCTTCTGTGTTCTTTCCAGTCACCCACCTGCGTGAAGGTGGAGTGAGGAGGAAGGGCACAATCTCATCATCACTTTCAGTTTGGCCGCCTTAGCCTTGGAAATTCCAGCCCCACCAGGGAAGATGATTACGATGGAGGGACACGAATGAATCACTCTGCTACCTCCCCCTCCAAGTCTTTTGTTCTTCCCAGATATGACTACTCATTAAGGTAGAGGGATATGGACTGAGCCTGTAATTTTATTGGTACAAAGAACTCCCAAATAAGGAAACTCCTTCTACTTGTAGACGGTAAAAGGCACCTTCTTTACAACTTACACTGATTTATATGCAGGGTTGAGTGGTTTTCACTGGGCTTTATATTAGAGGTGAGATTTGAACCCAGCTCTCATTGGACTCTGAGGTCAGTTTTCTAGCCACTCTGCCCAACTGACTCAATTTTCTAAATACACAAGGCTCAGGGACCCTGGGCAAGTCACCTAACCCTGATTGCCTCCAAAAAAAATACATAAGGCTCATTCCTGGCTCATTCTGGACTAGATGGCATCTGAGAACATTTCTAATTGAGACTGTGTAATTTCTTGACTCATTTCATTGTGAGAACTAGCATTACAAGGAAGAAACAGCACAGAAGACTTGGGGATATTCCTTCCAAGAGTTAGAGAGCTTCAGCTACTTGTTATCTGCTCCAGGGAGTTAAATCAGTTCCCTAGCCTTTGTCGTCCATGTGTAGACATCCTCATACCCCCCACCCTGCCTCCTGACAGAGGCCAAACAGGACCACAGCCTAGGGCTCATATTCTTTCTGATCAAGGGCAAAATGAATTCTGGGAGTTTACTGTTGAATACCAGGGGATGCCAATCTTGGAAAGAATGGCAGCTTCAGTTTCTATCCCTTCTTTGTTGCTGTCCCTTGAAGCCTGGGGCACATTTCCCTCCCTTTCTCCCATACAATCTGTTAAGTTAGAATCTCACAAGGCTGGGTTGCAGCCAGATCCAATCCTGTTTCCAACAAAGAGCTAAGTGTGTGTGTGTGGCCTATGAAACTGGTAGTCTTTGGACACTAGTTCTGGCCTTTATCAGGGAAGAAAAATGAGTCAGATGGGGAGGGCGAAAGTAAATGAAAGGGAGGTGGTGTTACCCATTTTTGTACTTGCCAGCCCCTTCCCCAATAGCTCTCTATTCCCATTGTTGTTATAGCTCCCTATTTGGGGGACTGGGTCCTCATCTCCTAATTTGGGATTCCCTCCAGACAGCACCCTATTATAGCTTGTCTCGTTAATCACAAATGTATTTATTAGGTATTATCCTGATGGTAATGATAACCATCGCTGGGCTTACAAACAAAGCTGACATAAAATACAAGGGATGTAGAATTCTTGGTAGAAGGAATTTCATAGTTTCCAAGCTGGAGTTTAAATAACTCTCTGGGAGACAACAGAAGGGGAGAGCAGAAAAAACAGTGTATCAATAAGAAACAAATCTGTAACAGAGAAAGCTTAGTTTCATACTGAGCAGTCAGGAGTGAGCCAGGGAACATGAGTTTAGTCTCCTAGAAAGAGGGGTGGGACCAGAATGCTCATCAGGGACAGAGAGTAACCAAAGAAGAAAAAAACAAGGGGTCCCAGCCTGGCTGAACTTGCATTCAAATTTAAAGTCCCCAGACAAAAATAGTGGCGTAGGCAGTGTCCCCTGATTTCTTAAGGATCAAGCTTTAGGTTGGGTCACTTATCAATTCCTTCATGAGATGATTGAATTAGTCCTTTGTCAGGAAGGTACTAATAAGTATCAGCCCTTGGCCATAATTTCACAGGATCAGCTCTGATTTCATCCAGTTCCACGTATACCAGCATGGTATGAAGAAAGAAATGCTGAAGATGGAGGCTGACCTGAGTTTAGTCCTGTGTCAGTGATTTTACTGACTCTGTGAACTTTAGCAAGCCATTTCCTTTTTTCAAGACCTCAGTTTCATCTTCTGTAAAATGAGAGGGTCAGGGGCAGTGATGTCTTAAGATTCTGTCCAGTTCCAAATCCTATGAGTCTGTTTATGATATCTTAAGGTGGGGTAGGGTGACTTTGTCAATACCAGAATTACTAGAAAAGCCTCCAGATTTGGAGCATGAGAAGAAAGAGATCGTGTAAGAGCCACATGTGTATAATTTTAGAACTGGAAGAAACCTTAGAGATCATTCTGTCCAACTCTCATCTTATAACTGAGGAAGCTAAGACACACTCAGGCCCAGAGAAGTTAATTTGGTTGGACTTTGAAGATCTCGTCTAATTCTGATTTTGGGGCTTGTCTAAGGCAAGTCGCAAAACATGTTGGGGCCATGTACGTGTGTGTGTGTGTTTGCCTGTGTGAACCTATGATTTCATCAGGTTAGGGAACTACCAGTGAATAAACTCTTTCTTACCAATGAATACCCATCATCTAAACTGCTACTTGATTGGCAGCATGGTACACAGTAGAAAAATCAATAGCTGCTAACTAACTATATGATGTTGGGCAGTCATATGCTTCTCTAGACTTCAGTTTTCTTTTCTGTAAAACGAGAGGGTTGCATTAGAATTCAGGGGTGGGGAACTTGCGGCCTCCAAGTTGTATGTGGTCCTCTACGTCCTCAAGTGCGGTCCTTTGACCGAGTCCAAGTTTTACAGAACAAATCCTCTCAGTCAAAGGGCCACACTTGAGGACCTAGAGGGTCACATGTGGCCTTGGGTTCGCAGGTTCCCCACCCCTGGACTAGATAGTCTCTTAAGAGCCCATCCTTTGTGACTCAATATCTGTGAACCTACTATCTCTATAGACTTCACTGCCCAGGCAGCAGAGAGGTTTAATCTCTTATTGTTGAGGTGTTCAGTCATCTCCAGGTTAAATTACCTTAATCTCAGTTTTTTCATCTCATCTTTGAGTAGCTTAGTCTCAGAGTCCCTCACCAGCTTGGTTGCTCTCCTCTGTGTTCTTTCAAGCTTGTCAAATCTCTTTCTTAAAATGTGGCACCAAGAAATGAACAAAATATGCTCCAGATGTGGCTTGACAAGGACCTAATGCTGCAGTACTCTTTTGTGGTTGTTCAGTTGTTTCAGTCATGACTGAGTCTTCATGACCCCATTGGAGGTTTTCTTGGCAAAGACACTGAAATGGTTTGTCATTTCCTTCTCCAGCTTATTTTACAGATGAGGAAACTGAGGCAAATAGGCTTAAGTGATTTGCCCAGAGTCACACAGCTATTAAGCAACTGAGGCCAGATTTGAACTCAGGAAGATGAGTCTTCCTGATTCCAAGTCCAGTGCTGTGTGCAGTTAAGTCTCTTGCCAAAGATCAAATATATATATATGTTGGAGGTAGGATCTGAACCCATGTCTTAGTGACCCTCAGACTGAGTCTTTTCCATGATGCCTGGTTGTATGTGTATGTGTGTGCATGACATATAACACATAAATACAAGTCCACAGTAGGGATTCCCAAGATCATCAAATGGAAGTGAGCAAGGTGTTTATCCTAATTTTGAATGTCTCCTACCAAATAATAACGACAGCTCACATTTATCCAGGGCTTAGCCTTTCTTCTAACCACCTTATCAGGTAGATGGTGTAAGGTTTAGTCTCTTAAAAATGAAGATACTGAGACTCAGGGAGATTGACGTACCCACATTCACATAGCCAGCAAGTCTAAGAGTCCAGATTCAAATGCAGATGATACTACTACTACTGATGCTGCTGCTACTGCTGCTACTACTACTCCCACAATTTTAATAGCTAGAATTCACGTAACACTTTAAGGTTTACAAATAGTATTTATTTGATCATTATAACCTGTGATGTAGCTACTAGTATCACCTCCATTTTACAGATTAGGACACTGAACCAAACAGAGGCTAAGTGACTTGCTCAGGGTCACACAGGCAGTCATTGCCTGAGACAGAATTCAGATATGTCTAGCCTATTTTGCAGTATATGATGCTGCTTTTGAGTTGTGCCAGAAGCTCCCTTCTTAACATTTATCCTCTTGGAAGCACTAGCAGCTACTCCTGGCTGACCCCACAGAAGGGCTGGAGAAGGGGAGTTTGGAAGTATAACCTGGCTTGCTAGGCTATGTGGCAGTCCTCCATCACCCCCTAGACCTCGTGTGCCCAGAGCATGTTGGAGGGGGGACCCAAAGTGGAAGAGTTGTGTGTCTGGGGGTTAAAACTATTCACAGGAACTTGCAAAGCCCTAGGAAGGAAAATCTGCCTTTTCACAGAGACTGTCCATTTGACAAACTGCCAGTTTTGTGCTAAGCCTCATTTAATAAAGATTTAGTCTTTGGGGACCTGTCAGTGGAAGCTGAGTTAAGAGAGAGAAAGAGAACCACAAGGAAAAAAGTGGGGGGAAGGGAGAATTGCTGAAAGACTCTTTCTTTTCTCACCATGGTGGGCTGGAGTATTCAACTAGACTTAACCCAAAGTCTAGACAAAAAAGCATAGGACCAAGACACCACTTTGAGTGTGGGAGAGTTCTTGGCTATCGGCTGAAGAGTAGTAGAACTCTGAATGCTGGTGTAGTATAGTAAAGACCCTTCCTTAGCCGGATGTGCCTCCTAACTCTTTCGCTCATTTATCTGCTGTGTGACATTGGGCAAGTCACTTTACCCCTCTGAAACCTCACTTTTCTCACTTGTAAAATGGAGATAACAATAATAAAAGTACCCATCTTACAGAATAGTTGTTAAGAAATTATTTTGTCAGTGTTCAAGTATGTCATAAATTAGTTGCATCAGTGACCATCAATAAGCATGTGTAAAAAACCAATTATGTGCTTAGGAATATAAAAACAAAAATGAAATAATTTCTGCCCTCAGGGAGCTTACAACATGAATAAAGATCAGTGAACCCCAAATCTATGCAAAATAAATAAATAAATAAAAGTAATTTTTCTGAGGGTGAGTTGTGTATGTATACTTGCATGCATAAATGTGATTTCTAGACTCTCTGAGAATCACATCTGAATCAGATCCTTACTAGCTGTGTGACCTTGGGCAAGCCACTTAACCCTATTTGCCTCAGTTTCCTCATCTGTAAAAGGAGCCAAAGAAAGAAATGGCAAACCACTCCTATATCTTTGCCAAGAAAATTCCAAATGGTGTCATGGAGAGTGAGATACAACTGAAACAGCTGAACAGCCATGGAAATAATAACAGCACCCTTTGCCGGGTTATCGTGAGAGTCAAATGAGATGATATCTGGAAAGTTCTTAGTACAGTGTCTGACACGTAGTAGGTTCTATAGAAAAATGCTCCCTTTCCCCTTCCCCTTGCACCGAGTCTCATCCCTAAATCAGTGAAGAACATTAGGACAAATCATACTGAATATTCCATCCCCTGCCATATTGAATATAGGTTAAATCATGTTAAAATGAACCTCAAGAATATCTTCAAAGGAAAAAGGATATCACAAATAGGCAGAATAGCTTGGTGATTGAGACAGGAAATGTATGTGGAAAGTGAAAAGGAGGGGCAGCTGGCAGCAGACTGTATCTCTTAGTCTTCAGAACAGAGTTAAATGCAAAGAAGATTATCACTAGAAAATTGGCCACCAAGTGATTAATTTTTTGGCCACAGCAACACATGAAGAGTCATTTATTTATGGCCCAGGGGATGACTGCATCTGTGGCATGAGTAAGCATACCAATGACATTATAAATCTCTTTTTTAGTATTGAAAACAGGGCAGTTCTCCTGGTTATGAGAAATATACTATGTTTTGGATGTTGCCATGACACTGAGCAGGTTTATTTGTGTCTTTTCTGTTTAGTTGTCAAAGAGGAAAGCCTAGTGAGGTCTTCCAATGGTTAAGGAGTGAATTCAGAGAAACTGCATCTGTCATGGATTTGAGTTAAGAGGTCGAATCTGGATGGATGGTTTAGCCTTGGTTTTCATTGGTTCCTCCACAGACACTTTTTTTTTATTGGAATCTCCCTTATTTTTGTCTCTGTTCTCCATTGTCACCAAATGTTGGTTCTCTTTCATTCAGCACAGCAGGGAATACTACCAACACAGCAGGGAATTGTTAATAGTCTAGGGAACCAAACTGAGGGCCATCCAGTTTCCACTTTGATTTTAGTCTTGAGTGGTTTCAGGGCAAAGGTAAGCATCTAGCATTCAGTGCCTCCTGGGAAACTCTTTGAGAACTGAAGGTACAGTGGACAGCAGTACCACATCATTCTAGAGATCCAGTTTTCCAATTTGTGTATGTGTAGTTGGTGAGAAGGAAATATGCCAGTTTTTCATGGGGAGACCTTTGTTAAGAGAAATCCCATGTTTTGCCAAATTGCACATATTTAAATTCTAAAATCCCATCCTTGTGTTAGGCCAAAACTTCTCCTTTCCCAGAGGACTCTCCCAACATCTGGCAAAATCATAGGGATAGCAAAAGGAAATTTGGAACTGATGGAGTGACGTTAGCATCTACCACTGATGGAAGGTTACCTACTGTGAAGGAGGAGGGAGGAACAGCTATTAAAAAGCTGATAAATTCAACTGATGCCAATTTTGCTATTTGGTTCCACTCTAAGTCACCTGAGACTCACCTCAGCTGAGATCCCCAGTATGAGTTCAAGGCTTTTCCGAGTACTGGCGTGAAATCTTATTTGCGTCACTTTTTTTTAATTTGAGTTTTTTAGTATTTTATTCTCTCCAGTTACATGTAAAAACAATTTTTAACATTTGTTTTTAAACTTTGAGTTCCAAATTCTCTCCCTTTCTTCCTCCCTTCCCCTTCATTGAGAAGGTAAGAAATTTGAAAAAAGTTATATTTGTGGTCATGAAAAACATGTGCACAATAGTCATATTGGGAAAGAAAACATAAAAAAACTCATGAAAAATTTAAAAAAATGCTTCAATTTTTATTCAGACACCATAAGTTGTTTTTTGGAGATGGACAGCATTTTTCATCGTAAGTCCTTCAGAGTTGTCTTAGATTGTTGTATTGCTGAGAACAGCCAAGTCATTCACTGCTGATCATCTTACAGTATTTCTGTTACTTTGTACACAGTACTTTGCATCAGCTCATGCAAGTCTTTCCCGGTTTTCTGAGAGCATCCAGCTCATCATTTTGTATAATACAATGGTATTCTATCATAATCACATACTACAACTTGTTGAGCCATTCCCCAATTGATAGGTATCCCCTCAATTTCTAATTCTTTGCCCTCAGAAAAGAGCTGCTGTAAATATTTTTGTACGTATAGGTCCTTTTCCTTTTTGGTTTTTAATCTCTTTTGGGATACATAACTAATAATGGTGTTGCCAAGTCAAAGGATATGCACAGCTTTATAGCACATAGAGCATAGTTCCAGATAGCTGTACAGAATGGTTGGATCAGTTCACAACTTCACCAACAGTGCATTAATACCTCATTTTTCCCACATCCCTTCCAACATTTGTCATTTACTTTTCCTGTCATATTAGTCAGTCTGATAGGTATGAAGTAGTACCTCAGAAGTGTTTTAATTTGCATTTCTTCAATCAATAGTGAGAGCATCTCCTCACATGGCCATAGGCAGCCTTGATTAACCCATCCAAAACTTGCTCATCCCCCTCAATCATCCATCAACTGGGGAACAGCTCTCATCTTTACAAAGTTCACTCAGTTCTCCAAATGCTTGAGAAATGAAGCCTTAATCAGAGAATCTTGCTTCAAATTTTTTTCACATTTACTATTGCTAACTTTATTTCCCTCCCTCCTATCTCCCCCCATTTATTCTATTTTCTCTCTCATTTCACCCTGTCCCTCCTCAAAAGTCTTTTGCTTCTGACTAGTCCCTCCCCCAGTTTGCCCTCCCTTCTATCACTTTCCCCTTCTCTTATCTCCTTCCCCTGCTACTTTCCTGTAGAGTAAGATAGATTTCTGTGCTGCATCACTCTTTCCCCTGAAGATGTGGTATCTCTTTTCCTCTTTTTTCACTAGATTATAAACTTAGATAACTTTACAGAAAAAAAATCAAATGGATGGTTAAAGTCCAAAAAACTTACAACAGAAGGTAGACATACTTAAACCAAGATGTGTCAGCTTATCAGTAGCTCATTAAATTCTCTTCTGGTCCTTATGACTATACATTTATAACACATAAGCCTTTTTCTTATATAGTTGTACTAGATACCATGAAAGAACCACCAAGAAAGCAGAATGTTCTGTTACTTTATATTTGGCAAAATTTCTTAGTGAGAGGCAGGATGGTGTAATGGCTAGAGAGTTGGCCTCGAAGCCAGGAAGAAATCCGAGTTCAAATGCTGCCTCTGGTATCCAGAGTACGTTGCTTAACCTTGCTTTAGGCAACTGTATAAGACTATAAGTTTCAGAGAAAGTGCTGACCTACATTGATAGAGGGAATTTCTTCACCTGTGAGTTCCCTATACTAATGAAATCACAGGTTCAGTCTTTATCTCTATGTTGTATAAGTGTTTCTCCATTTCCCCATTTTTTATCCGCTGTTTGAGTATTTTCTTTTATTTATTTATTTATCTGCCCATCTATTTATTTATTTGGATTTATTTATTTATTTATTTAACTTTTTACATTCATTTTCACAAAATTTTGGGTTCCAAATTTTTTTTCCCCCTTTCAACCCCTCCCCCCACCCCAATACCCCAAGCAATCTAATTTTCCCTATCTCCAATCTGCCCTCTCTTCTGTCATCCCTCCCTTCTCTTGTCTCCATCTTCTCTTTTCTCCTGTAGGGCCAGATGACTTTCTATTCCTCATAAACTGTATGTCTTCTTTCCTAGTAGCAACAACAATAGTAAACAGTTGTTCCTAAAACTTTGAGTTCCAAATTCTCCCCATCCCTCCCTCCTGACCCATTCCCTTTGGGAAGGCAGGCAATTCAATATAGGCCATATCTGTGTAGTTTTACAAATGACTTCCCTGATAGTCGTATTGTGTAAGACTAACTGAATTACCCTCCATCCTAACCTGCCCCTCATTGTTTCTCTTCTGTCTTTTGATCCTGTCCCTCCCCGAGTGTTGAATTCAAATTGCTCCCTCCTCCCTTTGCCCTCCCTTCCATCATTCCCCACCCCCTTGCTTATCTCCTTCTCCCCTACTTTCTTATACTGTAAGATAGGTTTTCATACCAAAATGAGTGTGCATTTTATTCCTTCCTTTAGTCAAATGTGATGAGGGTAAACTTCTTGTTTTTTTTTTCTTCTCAGCTCTCCTCTTTTTCCCTCCACTAAAAAATCTCCTCCTTGCCTCTTAAATGACATCTAATTACCCCCTTCCATTTCACCCTCTTTCCTCCCACTACATTTCTCTCTCACCATTTACCTTAATTTCTTTTAAGATATGGTCCCATCCTATTCAGTTCAATCTGTGCTCTCTGTCTCTGCATGTGTGTGCATGTGTGTATGTGTGTGTGCGTGCATGTGTGTACATGTGTGTGTATGGACCCACCAACTACCCAGATACTGAAAAGTTTTAAGAGTTACAAATATTGTCTTTCCATGTAGGAATGTAAACAGTTCACTTTGGGTAAGTCCCTTAAGACTTCTCTTTGCTGTTTACTTTTTCATGCTTCTTCTCATTCTTGTGTTTGAAAGTCAAATTTTCTTTTCAGCTCTGGTCTTTTCATCAAGAATGATTGAAAGTCCTCTGTTTCATTGAAAGACCATATTTTCCCCTGAAGTATTATACTCAGTTTAGCTGGGTAGGTGATTCTTGGTTTGAGTCCTAGTTCCTTTGACTTCTGGAATATCCTATTCCACGCCCTTCGATCCCTTAATGTAGAAGCTGCTAGATCTTGAGTTATCCTGATTGTATTTCCACAGTACTGGAAATTGCTTCTTTCTAGCTGCTTGCAAGATTTTCTCCTTGAGCTGGGAGTTCTGGAATTTGGCCACAATATTCCTAGGATTTTCTCTTTTTGGATCTCTTTCAGGTGGTGATCGATGGATTCTTTCAATACTTATTTTGCCCTCTGGTTCTAGAATGTCAGGGCAGTTTTCCTTGATAATGTCATGGAAGATGATGTCAAGGCTCTTTTTTTGATCATGACTTTCAAGTAGTCCCATAATTTTTAAATTGTCTCTCCTGGATCTATTTTCCAGGTCAGTTGTTTTTCCCATGAGATATTTCACATTCTCTTCCATTTTTTTCATTCTTTTGGTTTTGTTTGGTGATTTCTTGGTTTCTCATAAAGTCATTAGACTCCATCTGTTCCATTCTAATTTTGAGAGAACTATTCTCTTCAGTGAGCTTTTGAACCTCTTTTTCCATTTGGCTCATTCTGCTTTTGAAAGCATTCTTCTTCTCATTGGCTTTTTGAACCTCTTTTGCCAATTAAGTGAGCCTATTTTTCAAGGTGTTATTTTCTTCAGCATTTTTTTGGGTCTCCTTTACCAAGGTATTGACCCATTTTTCATACTTTTCTTGCATCTCTCTCATTTCTCTTCCCAGTTTTTCCTCCACCTGTCTAACTTGCTTTTCAAAATCCTTTTTGAGCTCTTCCAAGGCCTGAGCTGACCCGACATCCCCCTGGGATGTCTGGGGTACCGAGGCCCTGCCCTCCACGTCTTTCCCTGATGGCAAGAATACGTCCTCCTCCTCGGCAGATCTGAAAGTCGGGATCATTTGCATCTGTTCGAAAAAACTCTCCATAGTCTTATTTTTCTTCCCTTTTCTAGGCATTTTCCCAGCCAGTTACTTGACTTCTGAGATTCCTGTCCACCCCCGCTTAGATCCGGGGTGGTGGTGCTTGTGCTTGGGGTCTGAGATTCAAATGGGCTCGCCGCGCCCGCCTGCTAATCAATGTGAGCTTTAGTTCTGGTGCTGGGGTGGGGGCAGGGCCGCCTCCCAGGCTCGGCTTCCTCAGGGGCTTTATGCAGAGACTTTCAGGAATGGAGCGGGTGTGGGGGGGCCGCCTCCCAGGCTCAGTTCCCTCAGGGGCTTTATGCAGAGGCCTTCAGTAATAGAGCGGGGTGGGGCAGGGCCGTCTCCCAGGCTCAGCTCCCTCAGGTTGTTTATGCAGAGACTTTCAGTAATGAAGATCCTGCCTGCTGCTGGGGAGTCCCCAGCTGCCCCTGAGCCGCAGCTGCCTCCGCCGCTGCTGCCTCCGCTGCCACCCACGCCTCTGCCTCTGCTGCTTCCTGCCCCCATCTCTGCCGCCGCCGCTTCCTCCCAAGGGGGCCCGAGTCACGGAGACACTCCGCTTCCCTCCTCCAGCCCAGCCTTCTCTCTCACTGACCTGTAGCTTCTGTGGGCGGAGGGACCTTCCCAGCCACCAGAGCTTCTGTCCCTGAAGCCTGCTCGGTCAGCTTCTCTGGGGCCGCGGCCAGGGAAGCGCTGGGGTGGGGTCCGCTTTCCGGGGCGCGACGGACTCTGTGGACGACTCTCCAGGGCTCTCTGGAACGGAAATCTCTTCCACTGTTTATGCACCCCCTGCAGTGATTCAGAACTTACGGGGATCTCTTTTTACCTTAATTCTATGGGCTGTGGGTTCAGAGCTCGTAAACGTGCATCTTTCTACTCTGCCATCTTGGCTCCGCCCCCTTGAGTATTTTCTTGTAGTCCAGGCTAGATTTATGGCTTCTCTCAAGAAGAAAGTTAAAAGGTTGTGGTTTTCTTTTGGGGGAGGTATTGCTTAAATTACGTATATTCGTTGAGAGGTAGCTCAATCTTGGGGTTTCTGCTTAAGAGGAAATCTGAACTCTTCAGTAATCTTTTCCCCACCTTCCCCAGTGGAACAATGTGTATTAGTTGCCATGTCTAGTTTCTTGATCAGGCTTTCTCTATGTGGCCCTCATGATTCAGAGTTCCATCACTGTGTCAGTGATTGAATCCAAGGACCCTTTGGGTATGGCCAGACTGTGGCCCCAAATGTTCCAAAGAGGTTGTTGCCATAGGATTTTCTACCGTAGATTTTAATTTTACCTTAAAATCCTCAGTTCTGAGGATTATTTAAAATGTTACCACAATAATGGTTTCATTTCCCTCTAGGAAAAGTTCCATGAAATTGCATGTGTGTGTGTGTGTGTTTGTGTGTATGAGACGAATAATGATGCAAATGATCCTTTGGAACAATTAAATGACCAGAAAAATCTAAGGCCCCAGGTATTGCCAAAGGATTCTTTTGGCTCCTGCCATCTTAAATCCCCTTCAGACACTACAATGACCTAGTTGGATCCATATCTCTAAAACTAAAATGGTGATTAGTTCCAAGATTGCTGCCACAAGTATGAATGGTGTGACTGCTTTAACCTGAAGTTCGAGGCTGATGATTTTCTCTTGGCTCTTACTCAGTCTGAACTCCCCTTTCTTCTCTTCCCCAAAGAAGGGGATATGAGGACAAGGGGTGGGAGGAGAAGGCCTGACGAGAGAAGGGCCATGGTAGCCCAGCTGGGAATTATTAATAGCCTGGGGGGGGGCAGACTTAGGGTCATCCCTGAATGGTTTCAGGAAGTCCTCTGGACAGTGGAAATTTAGTACATCCCAAGAAGGGAATATAGTTTATCTTAAGCTTTAAAACAGGAAGACCTTTTGATTTTTCTTTAACAGACTCTTCCTGGCTTCACATTTCCTGGGCTAGCTCTGATTTGTGCTACTACTCTTACTGAATTTTGTGAAATTGGCAGAAAGTGAAGTCACATTTTTTGCCCCATTAGGCTCCTGTTCTCACAGTCCCTTCTTGCTAGCTACTACAGATCTGATCCTGCAGGGTGACAAAAGTTGTTTTCTGTCCTTGATTGCCCTTTTTATATCTTGACTCCATTTAAAGAGGTGGAGTATTGTATTAGATTACAGGTACCACATTTTAGGAAAGACATTAACAAAGCATAGTAATTCCAGAATGGAGGCAACTAAAGATAGTGAGGTGATTTTAAACCAGACCATATGAGGATTGGTTAAAAGAACTAGGGAGTTATCTTGGAGAAGAGAAGACTGGGGCAGGGGTGGGTGGGGGTTTTACATGATAGTTTTCTTTAAGTATTTGAAGAATTATGACATGGAAGAGAGACTACATTTATTCTATTTGACCCTAGAGGGCAGAACTGGGAGAAATGGGTGGGAGATGGAGAGAAGCAAATTTTGAATTTCCATGTAAGAAAACATTTCCCAACAATTGTTGTTGTTCAGTTACGTCTGACTCTTTGTGACCTCGTTTGGGGTTTTCTTGGCAAAGATGCTGGAGTGGGATGCTATTTCCTTCTCCAGCTCATTTTTACAGATGAGGAAACTGAGTCAACAGGATTAAGTGATTTGCCCAGGGTCACACTGCTGGTAAGTGGCTGAGGCCAGATTTGAACTCAAAATGATGAATCTTCCTGACTGCAGACCTGGCACTCTATCCACTGTGCCACCTACTTTCTCCTAATTCCCCACAATGAGTGGTTCAGAAAGCAAAATGAACTACCATAAAATGGGAGTAGCCCATGACTAGAGCATTTCCAGTAGAAGTTGATTGACCAGTCATTGGGGGTGTCATAGAGGGGATTTCTGTTTAGGGATGGGTTTGGATGTGTCAAAGAGACAAATACCAATATTATACTCTTCGTTAAAGGCACAAATCTGCCAGAAACAATGTTTATTGGTTTAGCATTAATCTAAATTCAAGCATTGTCTTGCTTGAGAGAGAAATGCCGAAACATGCTCTGAGATATACTTATAATAGAAGACATTTCGGTGTTTGAATTTGTCTTCAATTTATGCTGTATGTCTCTTGTATTTACATAACTGTTTGCATGTTGAGTCCCCCTTTGGACTATGAGCTCCTGGAGGCAGGGTCTATCCCACCCTTTTCTTGGTATCTCCAGCACTTAGCATAGTGTCTGGCATTCTCTCCCTCACTGCTGCAGCAGCGCTTCCTCGGCTTCCTTCAAGCCTGAACGAAAGTCCCATTGTCTTCAGTAATTCTTTCCCATACCTCCTTAGGGCAGCTAGATGGCACAGTGGATAAAGTACCAAGCCTGGAGTCAGGAAGACTCATCTCCCTAAGTTCAAAATCTGACCTCAGACACTAGCTGTATGACCCTGGGCAAGTCACTTAACCCTGTTTACCTCAGTTTTCTCATCTGTAAAATGAGCTAGAGAAGGAAATGGCAAACCACTCCAGTCTCTTTGACTCAACAAAGTGACTGAAATGACTCACCAATAGCAAATTAAATTTCTGTTGAATTGGTCTTTTAAATTTTATTTGAAATTAATGGAATAAAGCATTTTTATAACATAGTACAATAAAAAAAGATGATCATACATGAAATTTAAAATCAACTATGCACAGCTTGCTATTCTTTCACATATACAACAAAATTATCATATATATGTATTTTATTTTTTTCTTCCTTCTTTCCTCCCATCTAAGAGATGGCTATCATTAGACACAAATAGGTATATATGTGTAAAATTATTCTACACAAACTTCTATTAATCAATTCTTTCTCTGGGTGCAGATAGTGTCTTTCTTTATATGTCCTTTATAGTTCATTTGAGTATTTATAATAGACAAAATAACTTGCTTCTCAAAGTTACTCTTGCTGTCACTGCATACAAAATTCTGTTGTCATGCCCAATGGGTTATAGGTGCTTTAGTAACTCTTTGGGCATAATTCCAGATTGCTCTCCAAAATGTTTGGATCATTTTACAGTTCCACAAACAATGAATCAGTGTCTCATTTTATTCCACATTCCTTCCATCATTTGTTACTTTCCCCTTCTATCATTTTAACCCATCTGGTAGGTGTAAAATGATACCTTAAGGCTGTTTAAATCTGCACTTCTCTAATCCATAATGATTTAGAGCATTTTCTTTATATATATACAAATTGTTTTGATTTCTTCATTGGAAAATGTCCCATTTATATCCTTTGACCACTTATCAATTGGGGAATGACTTGTATTCTTATAGATTTGACAAAGTTCTAATTACTATTTGTGAATTTCCCTCTATCTTATTTTTATTCACTATTTTTGTTTTCAGCCTTTCTTTTTACCCTATCCTTGTTACCTTATCTTTTCCTCTTATTTTCCTGCTTCTCTAAAATTCCCTCCCTTATCTTCTCTCCCTAGTCGGGAAAGTCATTATAGCTCTAGTGCAAAGAGCTCTTAACCTCTTTTTGTAACCTGAAAAGTCCTCATTGAAACCAGTCTCTTAATAGAAATACCATTTACAACATCTAGTCTTCGATGGAAGGCCTCCAGAGATGAAGAACATGCTAGATGCTGCAGTCTTTTCCACTTAATTTTGGGGAAAGTGGTGTGCTTGTGTGTGTGCGTGTGTGTGTATTTTTCCCCTACATGAACCAGAATCTTCCAATGGACATCTTCTACCTGTCTTTCCAGTTGTGATGTGTAGGGTCAAACTGAACAAAAATAACTCCATCAATCTGTTTACCTCTTAACCAATAGGCTTTGATTCCAAAGAAAGAGGAAGGAACAGATCAGTGGGAAATGTCAAAGAGAGGCAGGTGAGGGAATGAGTAGAAAGGGAGCCGGGGATGTGGTTTTACCCCCTTGTAGGGGGTACTCAAGGAGGGAGGACCTCATCTAATTCTGAAAAGCTGGTGTTTGGCCCCCAAAGTGGTCATCTGTTCCTCCACCTTTCCTTCCCCACCCCAGGGCCAGTTATTAAGGAAATGAAAATGGCTAACTGCAGGACAGTGACTGCCTTCCCTTGAAGCTGGCACAGTAACTGAGGCTTTGAAATAAGTCATGCCTCTTGCTGCTTTCCAGGGATTCCTGAAGGGTCTGGCTTTCTAAAGGCAAAGGGTCCCTTGCTGTTGGGCTTTAAGCCATCCTTCCAGACCCAGCTGCTCTGCCTTCTGATGAACAGCTGCTCATTGGCAGGAGTTGGCTGTCCCCCATGCCAGCACATGGGATGAACTACCCTTCATGTCTGGGAATAGGGAGAAACAAGGGCACTTTAAGAGAGGAGAAGGCTGGCAGAGCTCCCAAGCTGATCATAGGAAGAGGAGAGGGACATAGGTGCTAGAAGAAGGTGAATTTTGGGGTGGGGAGGAAAGAGGATAAAGTAGGGTAATAGAGAATGGGGGAAATAAAACACTTCTTTGAAAGAAAAGCAAAGCTCTAAGGACCTGTTGAAGAAGGGTAGCATAGCGGGTACCCTAGATTTGGATTCAGTCTTGCCAGTTATTAGCACATGTAGGCACTTAATAAATGTTTATTGGATTGAATTGAACTTTACATCTATGAATGAATAAACAGATAAGTATTTAGATATTTATAATGCAAGTATAATTATAATTAAGAGCTTATAATGGATAAGTGCCAGCTATCTGCCAGGCATTGCACTAAGCTCCAAAGATGAGCATTGGTGAACTGATTCCTGCCAAGATAAAGTGAAAGATCACTTTTTAGAACCTGGAGTTCCTGAGGTAGGGGTAGGGATAGGGAGATGACCTACTGGGTAGACAGAGAGGACCAGAATTTATTGTAGTACTATTCTGAGCTTCAGTTTCCTTCTCCACAAAATGAAAGAGGGCGGGAAGCAGGCTGGTACAATAGAGAGCTGGCCTCTGGAGTCAAGAAGACCTGAGTTCAAGTCCCACCATGCACTAATACCTAGTATGAGACCCAAGGAGAATCATGTAACCTCTCAATGTCCCAAGCAACTCTCTTAAGATTGTAATGTGTGGAAGAAATGCTGAATTGCATTGACAGAGGGTGGTTTTCTTCACCCAAATTCCCTTTCTTATACCAATGAAATCCCAGTTCTAGTTTAAAAAAATGAGAGAAGGGTTTGGACTCAATCTAACATTCTGTGATTTGTCTCCTCTGTAACTGGCTGCCTTCTCTCCATCCTTCATTTGGGTTGGTGGTGTATATTCCAATCACTATGACAGATGGTATAGTATAGGACCTAAGCAAAGTGTCAGGAGGTGGGATTCATTCCATTTACCAGCTTGCTACATGATTCCCTGGCAAGTCAGGTCAGTGTTCTGGACCTCAGTTTTTTCACATGTCAGATGGTATGATCAAGCCTGCCCTGTGGATCTCTGAGGAAGTCGTGACACTCAAATGAAGTCATGGATAGGAAGCCTCTTTGAAATGTTCCTTGAAAAGGCAAGCCAATGATTCTGATTCATTATGTCATTGACAATAAAAATAGTATTTTGATTGATTATTATTGATATTGATGGTTGAATTATCTTCCATTGAAGTCCTACTTTGATGCTTGATTGTGGCATGGACTTGACTCTGACTTCTGAAGGACTTGGTCACCATAGCAGGTGTTCTTAGACCCTTTTTGTGACCTGGTCTGCTTTGACAGTCTGGTGAAGCCTATGAACCCCTTCTCAGAACGTTTTTAAATGCATAAAATAAAATTCACTGGATCACAAAGAAAACCAATTGTACTGAAATACAGTTATCAAATATTTTGAAATGTAGTAATAGCTATCATCTACATAGCATTTTAAGGTTTGCAAATCTCTTTACAAATATTATATTCATCCTCACAACAACTCTGAGAGATAGTTCAGTCATTTTCCAGTTGTGTTCAACTCTTTGTGGCTCCATTTGGGGTTTTCCTAGCAAAGATACTGGAGTGGTAAGTTACCATTTCATTTTCATTTTTCAGATGAGAAAACTGAGGCAAACAAGATTACATGATTTGCCCAGAGTCACACAGCTAATAAGTATCTGTGACCATATTTGGACTCGGGAGAATGAGACTTCCTGACTCCAGGCCCAGCACTCTATCCGCTATGCCATTTAGCTGCCACCCAGAGGGATAGCTTGATGTCAGAGCTTTCTCATTTCATGTCCAGCATTCTATCCACTATACCATCTAACTCCTTACAAATAATAATAATAATAATAAAACAAAAACAAGTTCACAGATGCCTGGCTAATAACCCCTACCCCAGATGTTTTACTGAGCTAGAGAAGCTTTAAGTTCTAGACTTGTGGTAGATGTCTATATGGTGTTTTTTGTCTGAAGGCAAATTTGTGGAAGGGTATAAATACCTTCTATATGCTAGGCATTGTGGTGGTGGTGGTGGTAAAGAGGGAGAAGAGTGAAATTATTCTTGTCTTCAAAGAGCTTACATTCTCTCTCATCTGTTAATCATGAACCTAGTGTTTTTTTATATAAAACACATGTATGTATGTGTATGGCTGTATGCATTGCCATAGGCATTATTAAAAAGAAAAAAAGACTGTGATCTAAGTTATAGATCTAGGTGGAGACAGTTCTTACACATCTATTTAACTGAAGATCATCAAGAATTGAATAATTACATTGATGATGCCTTTAGGGGTGGCAGTAGGTAGTGGAGAAGAAGCCTGAATTGGAGTAGAAGGCTATTGCCCCATCTTTTCCATTGTAACCCATGGCTACATGCACATGATTACAGAAGCCAGGCTATTCAATTTAATGTAACTGGCATTTGACCAACACCTGCTCTGCACAAAGCTATGTGTTAGTTTAGGGGGAAAAACCCAACCCAACAATGGAGGGGCTACTACCCCTTACATTCTCTTTTGTATATAACATACTCTAAGTAAATCAGTAGAAAATCTAAACAGTAATTTGCAGAGGGAGAAAATTTTAATACCTGGGGGTGGGCTAATCAGGGAAGACCCTGTTGAGGTGATGGGAACAGAGTTACACTTTTAAGGAAGCTTCAGGGGTTCTACAAGGCAGTACTCCTTAAATGGCAGATCACTTGTATCTTTTATGAAGGCAAGAAAAGGGACATAGTTTATGAAGGTCTGTGAGATGATTTCTGTTCCTCTTCATGGGTTTCCAGTGTTGTGTCCTTTTGGTTCCCTTCAGGGGTCCATGGGAGCATTTTGAGAACTGTATTCTGATTGACATTTTTCAGTGACCCAGAGGCCCTTGGAGGGAAAGGGAAGGGGTGGAGGTGGTTTGCTTAATTCCAGAGAATCCTGGGGCTTCAGGGAGTTAATGTTGTGGAATAAAATAACTGTCTGGTTGTATCAAGTCTGGTCCTTGTCCAAATCTCACTGTTTCATCTTGGCAAACTTGTGGAAAGTTCAGCTTTCATCTGCAAGCCATCATCTTGGTTTTCCATTTATTTGTTGGTCCCCAGTGGGATTATGTGTTTTACCTTCCAGAGATATAGTGGATCTATAAGATCACAAGTAGAAAGTCCCCAATCAACTCTTCTTCCCTTGAAAAAGTGGGATGGTGTACATACTCTTTGACCTAGAGATCCCACCACTGAGTATATCAAGGAGGGGAGGAAAAGTCAGAAAGATAGATTCCATTTGCACTAAAATAATGACAGCAAAATTTTCCCTGACAGCAAAGAACGAGAAACAAAATATAGGTGCCCATCTGTTGTGGAAGTGTCTAAAAAATTGTGGAACATGAATAAAATGGAATTTTGGTATGTTATAAGAAGTGATGAATATGAAGAATCCAGAGAAACTTGAGACGACTAATGAACTGATACAGAATAAAGTGACCAGAACCAAGAAAACAATGCACACAGTGACTACACTGAAAATGGAAAGAGCAAAAAAAAAAAATCTGAAAGTTGTGTAATTATGATAACCAGTTTGTGGTGTAGTCATTCAGCTGTGTTAAATATTTTGTGACCCCATAGACCATAACACGCCAGTCCCTTCTGTTCTCCAGAATCTCGAAAAGTCTGTCCAAGTTCATGTTCATTATTTCCATGACACCATCTCTGCTGTCCCCTTTTCTTTTTACCTCCAATCCTTCCCAACATCAGGGCTTTTTCCAACGAGTACTGTCTTCTCATTATATGGTCAAAGTAGTTAAGTTAAGTTTAAATAATTATTCATTATTTGAGCTTTCAGTGAATAGTCTGGATCAGTTTCTTTAAGAATTGACTTATTTTCTCTCCAAGAGACTCTCCAAAGTTTCCCCCAGCATCACGCTTCAAAAATGTTAATTCTGTGCCACTCAGATTTCCTTATAGTCCAGCTTTCACAACCATACATTGCTAGTGGAAAAATAATAACTTTGATTGTACAGATCTTTGTTGGAAAAGTGATATCTCTGCTTTTTAGTGTGCTCTCCAGATTTGTCATAGCTTTCCTTTCAAGGTGCAAGTATAAGTATCTTTTAATTTCATGGCAGCAGTCACTATTTGCAGGGATCTTTGAGTCCAAGAATTATAACCAAGCTTGTCCCTAAAGAAGAGAGGAGAAAACTCACCTTCATTCTTTGCATAGGCAGGGGACTATAGATAAGTAAAACATTGCGTATACTGTCTAGCTTGGTTGATGTGTTGGTTACTTTTGCTGAACTCCTTTTTTCTACTCCTTTCTTTTTTCTTTTTGTTACAGAGTATGGTATACAGAAGTGGGGGAATGTACTATATTAGGAAATCAAAGTGATATAAAAACAAAAAACTATCAATATTTTCTTAACAAAGAAAACATATATTGTGGAAATGGCTCAACAAATTATGGTACCTTCATGACAGATTATTTTGCTGTATGATAAAAATATAGAGAATAGGAAGAGTTATATGAATTGTTGCAAAGTGAAGTAAGCACCTAATGTGTGAGGGTGGAAATAAATTGGAAGATGGTTTTTCTTCTTCAGGAGTTACCATTTGAAACACCTTTTACTAGTAACCATTTCCACAACACTTTTCCCCCCAAAACCAAACTTTCACAACCTTGTGGGTAGATATGAATCTTGGAGGCAAAGAGCAGAGTATTTGAGAACATCCATTTACCCAATTTTTATTTATTCAAGATAAATGCATTGTGGCTCAATAATTTGACTTTAGCCCCTGTGTCTAGTAATTCTGGGGAGTCACTGGGCAGCACAAGTGAATGGAGGTTCAATCTGAACTAAAGAGCCTTTGGAAGGGAGAGTCAGAAGGACTCAAAAATATTCATTTACTAGTTGATGAAGAGATTTTCTCATTAGCTAAAAAACTTTAGGGGCGGAGCCAAGATGGTGGAGTAGAAAGATGCATATACTCTAGCACTTCCTCCACAGCCCACAAAATAACTGTAAAAAATGACTCTCTACAAATTCTAGAGCAGCAGAAGCCACAGAACAACAGAGTGAAAGAGGTTTCCAGCCAAAGGTAACCTGGAAGGCCGACAGGAAAGGTCTATCTCACGAGACACTGAGCAAAGTGGAGCCCAGCCCTGGCTATGTGGCACTGGGAGGAACAGGACTGGAACAGGTCTCTGGGGCAGAATTCCCAGTAGCAGCTAAGGGTCTCAGATCCCTCAACCCACAAGCAACAAAGAAAGCTCCAAAGGTCAGTGTGGGAGGGCTTTCCCAGATGGCAGAGAGGGGAACAGGGATCCCCCAGGATTGGCCCCAGGCCGCGGAAGCAGCAGGCATCTGATGGCTACTTGGAAGCAGCCTGGGTCCATTGTCCAGGCAGCTCAGCTTAAAGCCTTTAGCAGAACTGAGCAGCTGATCTGAACCTCAGTGTTCAGTGACAGTCCTGCCCTCACCCAAAGCTCCTGGGAGAGTTGAGCAGCTGATCTGAATCTCAGCCTTGAGCACAGTACTGGGGAGAGGAGGAGAACTAGGACCCTCCTCTTGACAAAGGATTCAGAAGTCCAGTAACTGGCTAGGAAAATGCCCCAAAAGGGGAAAAAAATAAAAAAAAAAGTTTACTTTCTTGGTGAACAGGTGTCTCCTTCCATCCTTTCCGATGAGGAGGAACAAGGCATACTGTCAGAGGAAGTCAAGGCTTCTGCCTCCAGGACCCACAAAGTGAATATGAAGTGGGCTCAGGCCATAGAAGAGCTTGAAAAGTGTGTCAGCAGCCTGCTAAAGGAGAACCAAAAAAATGCTGAGGAAAATAACACCTTTAAAAATAGGCTAACTCAATTGGAAAAAGAGGTCCAAAAAGCCAGTGAGGAGAAGGAGGCTTTAAAAAGCAGAATTAGCCAAATGGAAAAGAAGGTTCAATAGTTCACTGAACAAAATAGTTCTTTAAAGGAGAGAATCGAATTCAGGGAAGCTAATGACAGTGAGATAAACCATGAAGTTAGAAAACAAAACCTAAAGTTTGAAAAAATAGAAGATAATGTGAAACATCTCATTGGAAAAACAACTGACCTGGAAAATAGATCCAGGAGAGACAATTTAAAAAATGGGACTACCTGAAAGCCATGATCAAAAAAAGAGCCTAGACCTTATCTTCTATGAAATTATCAAGGAAAACTGCCCTGATATTCTAGAACCAGAGGACAAAATAAATATTGAAGAAATCCACTAATCACTTCCTGAAAGAGAACCAAAAAGTGAATTTCCTAGGAATATTGTGACCAAATTTCAGAGTTTCCAGGTCAAGGAGAAAAAATTGCAAGCAGCTAGAAAGAAACAATTCAAGTATTGTGGAAATACAGTCAGGATAACACAGGATCTGGCAGCTTCTACATTAAGGGATAGAAGGGCTTGGAATAGGATATTCCAGAAGTCAAAGAAACTGGGATTAAAACCAAGAATCACCTACCCAGCAAACCTGAGTATAATATTTCAAGGGAATAAATGGTCATTCGTTGATATAGAGGACTTTCAATCATTCTTGATGAAAAGACCAGAACTATATAGAAAATTTGACTTTTAAACACAAGAATCAAGAGAAGCATGAAAAGGTAAACAGGAAAGAGATATTGTAAAAGACTTTTTAAAGCTGAACTGTTTACATTCCTACATGGAAAGATAATATTTGTCGCTCTTGAGACTTTTCTTAGTATTTGGGTAGTTGGAGGGATTACAAACACAGATACACACACACACACACACACACACACACATATATATATATATATAGACAGAGAGTACAAGTTGGGTTGAATCAGAATAGATGATATCCATAAAAAAAATAAAATAAAAAGGGGTGAGGGAGGAAAATACTAGGAGAAGAAAGGGAGAAATGGAATAGGGCAGGCTATAACTCATAAAAGAGATAAGAAAAATCTTGTTCAATATAGAAGAAAAGGGAGAAGGTGAGAGGAGAAAAGTGAAGCTTATCCTCTTCAGATATGGCTTAAGGAGGGAATAACATGCTTATTAAATTTGGTATGAAAATCTATCTTACACTACAGGAAAGTAGGGGAGGAGGGGACAGGTGGGGTGAGGGGGATGATATAAGGGAGGGCAAATGGAAGAAGGGGGTAACTATAAGTAAACACTTTTGGGAAGGGACAAGGTCAAATGAGAGAATAAAAAAAGGGGGGACAGGGTAGGATAGAGGGCACTATAGTTAGTATTATACAACATGATTATTATGGAAGTCTTTTGCAAAAAGATGTATATATAACCTGTATTGAATTGCTTACCTTCTCAGTGGGAATGGGTAGGGAGGGAGGGAAAGAAGTTGGAATTCAAAGTATTAGAAATGAATCTTGAGAATTATTATTGCATATAACTGTGGGAATTAAGAAACACAGGTAATGGAGTATAGAAATTTATCTTGCCCTACAAGAAAAGAGAGAAGGTGGAAATAAGGGAAGGCTGAGGCGTGATAGAAGGAAGGATACATTGAGGGAAGGAGTAATCAGAATGCAGGGTATTATGGGATTGGGGGAAGGGAGAGATGGGGAGAAAAATTGGAACTCAAAATTTTGTGGAAATGAATGTTGAAACCTAAAAATAAATAAATACAATTTAAAAAAAAGAAAAAAAAGTAAAATTAAAAAAAAAACTCCAGCATTTGGAATGGGCTGCCTGTACTTTACTCTCAGCTCCACTTTTCCCTTGCCTTTTCTTCTAGCCATTATATATAGCCTCAAACGCTTAGTAGTTGTGTGACTCTGGGCAAGTCACTTAACCTCTGTTTGCCTCTGTTTCTCCAACTGTGAAATGGGGTTAATAACAATGCCTACTCTGCAGGGTTGTTGTGAGGGTCAAGTGAGATAACACTTGTAAAGCACTTCGCAAAGTTCTGGCACATAGTTCATGCTATAGAAATGTTTATTTCCTTCCTTCTCCCATTCCTCCATTAGACTTCCCATCTTCTAGACATCCCATTTTCTAATCTCAAGCCAGACTTAGAAAGATTTCTTTCCCAGAAGTCAGATCTTCTGCTTGCTTAGGGAATACCATGGTCCTGCCAGCATTGGGAAGCTGGAGTCAGCAGAACTCCTTTGACTGACTGTAAAGGGTTGGTTTGGTTTGAGCCAAGATCTTGTTTGTGATTCACTGATTTATCCAATGTTAATTATTAACAATGGTACTTTATCTAGTGTTAGTCTCCTGGGGTGTTTTTTCTAACTTTAAAGAAAGTCTTTGTCATCAAGTGGTCTGGTTTTTGTTTTTCATTCTCCTTACTGCCCCAATCAAGAAAGCAAAACCCCCAAACCACCACTTTAGTAACCCTTATCCCTGTAAGCACTAACTAGTTAGGATGTTGCCAGAGGCTAGGCATAAGCAGCAGGTTGGTGAACGTGCGAGGGAAGATATTCCTGCATCAGGTTAAAAGAGCTTCTGGTTTGGGGCCAAAGACAGTATGTACTATCTCAGGATTAGCTCCATCATGGAAGACCCTGATGTGCTTTGCCAGGGTTACTCTTTAATCTCCAGGATGTATTGTCTGAAATACCCATTTGACAACTAGCATATAAGGTGTTGTTTCGCAGTCTCTTAGAGCATGGTTCATTCATTAGCTTTGTATCTGAGCACCTAGCGTAATGCTTTGTACTGGTTCACTAAATGTGATGACCTCATGTTCCAGCAGATCAGTAATTTGAGAAGAACACCTACTCCCCAGCACTCCTGGGCAGTGAGAGAGAAGCCACTGGTCTACCCTTCCAATATTATCAGAGGGGAGAAGGACCTGAGGTAGCAGGAATTGTGTGCATTCTATAATATGGAGTTGGAAAGGGGGTGTGCCTGCTCAGGAGAGTTGGCTACAATTCCCTCCTGTGGAAGGGAGAAGTGGTATCTGTAATAAAGACAATTTTGAAACTGCTGGTAGTTTTGAGTTTCCCTGATAATTTTAGGCTCCCTTTCTCTGGCTGGCACATTTTAAAGAGGGCTGGTACAAGATGGCTAATTCTGTACAAAGAATTAACAAGCATTTTTAAGTATTCTTATGTGCCAGATACTGTGCTAAGTTCTAGGGCTACAAAGAGGAAAAAACAGTGCCCTCCTTAAAGGAGCTTACATTCTAATGGGGGAGAAAAAGATGACAAAAAAAAAGAATATATTGGATCCATACAAAGTAGGTGGAAGGCAGTCTTAGCAAGGAAGGCCCTAGTAGTAGATGAGGGAACAGAAAAGACCTACTACTTCTAGAAGGTACTATTGGAGCTGAGTCTTGAAGGAAGCCTGGGATTCAGAAAGACCAGTCAGGTCGAGGTAGTGGGAGAAGCCAGCAAGGTATGAAAATGGAACATGTAAAAGGGAACAAAAAGTAGTTCAGTATGGCTGGATTGTAGAGTAACTGGGGGAGATGGGAGATGGGAGCCTGAGACTTCTGAGGGAAAATAAAATCTGCTAGCTGAATTTCCAAAATTGCTTTTATTAGAGATATAACTTTTCCCTTCTACAGTGCTTGGGAGAGAGCAAAATGTGAGCCCAGAAAGGTAGTAAGGGTGCAGATTGTAAAGCACTTGTGTAAATGCCAAAGGACTTTCTATCCGATCCTGGTGGTAAAAGGGAGCTATTGAAATTTATTGAGGAGGGAGTGAGACATGGTTAGACCTATGCTTAGGAAAATCTTTTTGGCAGTTGTATGAAAACAGCGAACTGGAATGGAAGCCAACGGAAAAACTGAATCTTTCCCAAGGATTTACTATAAGACGTCCTTACAATGGGCTTTCATAAACTCTGTGGGAGTGTCCTACTTCTCAACTTCGGTGATTCATTGTTATTTCTTTGTGGTTAACAGGGTAGTCAGACTTAGAATTCAGAATCATCATCTGGATGTCAGATTCCTCTCTTAGTTAGAGGAACTGGGGGTTGGGGAGGCTTGAATGATGAGCTTTTGAGAAACGAGTCGTTTGAG